>JABFPT010000138.1:0-17260 GCA_022817245.1 Nixonia krombeini | reverse complement strand
TATTCAGGAATTTTTTAATATTATGATTTTAATTTTACTACTACACATTACATATAAAAACTTGCATGTCGAAAACATTTCTTCTTTTGTATGTTGTCCGCAGAATTGTACCAATCTTAGCAGAACTTATTGTAATAAATAGAAACATGATTTTTAAATTCTACAATTTTAATTTCTACTTATAATACTTGGTGTTTTATACCAACCTAATAACTTTATGAATTCGTATTAATTTGATTGACATCGTTTAATAGCTATTATTGTTACAGATATTTTTTACAAATTTACAACTTACTTCATCGTCAATTGGAAGAGGATTAGCACTGTATAAGTTTTTTTTTCCGTCAAAAGCTGGGTAGCGATCAGGGTAATAAGTTTGCCTAACAGTCTCCATGACGTTACGAAGAAGGCATTTTGGAGTGTCTGGGTCAATTGACACATCATAATGTATGGCTTGTCTACAAAAATTTGTCCTCAGCATGATAGGCACCATATTAACGTACACTTGAATGTTTTGTCCTTTACTTCCTGCAGTAGAGAAACTTTTTCTCTTTGGAATTTTCTCCAACATAGCTTGAGTAACATGATTAGGTATGGATGCTTTCGAAATAACACATGCTTGGCTTGATTCCTTTTCCATTAAAAAGAAAAAAAGATCAAGTATAACTAAAGTGAAATCCAATAACTGAGTCCATTAACCCTTTCGGTACGGAGGGGCTGGCCGCGGTTATACATTCGTGGGACGGGGAAGTGTTCCACGCGACTGTTTACACTCTACGGCGGCATAAGCAGCGAAAACGTGTTTTGCAGAATCCACACAAATTTTGAGCGTGATTGGCACTAAACTTTTAGAGGGCATCAGAGGGCATGTAGAGGGCACTCAGGCATGAGAGACTGATGCGGCATTTAACGTGTTTAAAAAACATTTCTGAGATCTTTATACTGCTTTGTCGTAACCTACACAGATAACTTTCTAAGGAAGCCGCCATAGGGCGGCGGTAGGCCTCAGAGATCGTTCAGTGGAAGCCGCCATATGGCGGCGGTAGTACCGAAAGGGTTAAAACTTTTAGTGAGATAAAATACAAAAAACTGACATTAAAGAAAAGACAATGGGTGGTAATGTTAAGGTGGTAAGCAGAAATGGTTGACAAATGATTTTCATTATTCAGTATTCTTCTATGTAAAACAGAATTAAAATGTTTTGATTTTACTTTTATATTTACAACGAGATTAAATATATATTTATAACGAAATAATACCATAAAAACACATTTTTGAATCACAAAGATAACCTATAATACGAATGACAACAAAAATATGACATGTATACAAATGTTAATTATTAACATTAAATGTTAATTTCACTTCATTATTATGCTAATAACATACTACTTTTTTGTATCATGGTTGTTTTATTTATTAACAAATATAGAAATTTAAACAAAATAAATCTTGTTTTGTTTTAAAATATATATTAATAATGTGATAACAAACAGACAAGCATGGTAAAAAAGAGGTTTTTATTTGTATAGAATTAATGTTATATGATAAATAGGAAAGAAGTCTATTTGCTTAAGTTTGACAACTTAATTAATAATAAGCATAATGTTTACATCTACTCTATGAAAAGGGGTTATGAATTTAAAAAGAAAATATTACCGGTGATTGTACTGGAGACATTTGTTTTGTAGATAATTGCTCCATTTTCTAAAATAAAAACATTAAAAAATTAGCATATAAAACATTCTACAAATATAATAGTGAACCTTATAATAGTAAACCTTTTTTATTGGTGTGATTTGCTGTACAGGATTATGATGTTGCTCTTGTTGAACTCCGCCTCTTTCTCTTTCTCCTTGTCCTTCTCCAACTCCTCCTCCTTGTCCTCCTCTACCTTTTCCTCCTTGTTCTTGTTTTTGATACTGGGATGCTTCATGTTCATATTTCTGCTGCTCACTTTCTTGATGTCCAGGCTGTTGTTTATAATCATAATCCTCTTGTTGAACTCCGCCCCTTCCTCCTTGTCCTCCTCTACCTCTTCCTCCTTGTCCTCCTCTACCTCTTCCTCCTTGTCCTCCTCTACCTCTTCCTCCTTGTTCTCCTCTACCTCTTCCTTCTTGTCCTCCTCTACCTCTTCCTCCTTGTCCACCTCTGCCTCTTCCTTCTTGTCCACCTCTACCTCTTCTTCCTTGTCCACCTCCATCTCTGCTTCCTCGTCCACCTTCACCTCTGCCTCCTTGTCCATCAGCACCACTTCCTCCTTGTCCACCTCCATCTCTGCTTTCTTGTCCACCTTCACCTCTGCTTTCCTGTACATCTCCACCTCTGCCTCCTTGTACATTACCTCGACGACGCTGATTATGTCCACGTTTTGTGTTTTGACTGGATTCGGACATTTTTACACCTTTGTAGACATATTCATGTGTTATTTTTATATTTCCAATATAAAATTTTCCTTACAATAAAAGTTGAATTTAGAATATATTACAAATGTTGGCAATCAATCACTGCATAATTATTACAATAAAAAAATCCTATGAAATATGAAATTGCGCAGATTAAAATGTCATATCTTATGAATTGAGATCGAAATTTTGCAGAGAAAAAATTTACCTTCCTTTTCAATTTTAATGTATATAAATACCAGTTGTTCTTTAAAGAACAAAATTAAGTAATTATTATTGAAACTAGTTCAAAATATTTTTGTAGCACATCAGATAAGAGACACACCGAATCTGTAATTACATTTGTTTTGCAGTCAAATACCTTTAAAATGGTTGCGGCAGAATATGAAAAATGTCGTCCAAAAGAGGAATGGAGAACACACACCTATGAGAATTGACTATACACACTTATTCTCAAGGAAAGGAAGGTTCCAGAAGATCCAATAGTGCCTCATTGCTACCAGGATAGAACTTTAGAAGGAACTATGATGAGAATGCAGTAGTGGGGAGTGGCACGAAACTCAATTCATTCTATTAAGGCTGCATATCTGTATTTTTTTATATTAATTAAAAGTAAAACTTTAAAAGAAAAAAATGTATAAAATTAAAAACAACGTATATCAAATTTTTTTATATAATATAATGACATAAAACGTACATAATAATTAAAATCTTAAATCATTAAGTTTAACATATATAAAGATAATAGTATAAATATTAATAGTATATATATATAGTAACATATATACATATTAATAGTAATGTGTGGATTTAATATATTTCGAATATTATATAATTAACATATAAACATTAATAATAATTAATATATAAACATTTGCAATTAATTTAGAACAATGTTTTAATTCACACGTATTCGCGCTAATTTTATATATTTTCAAAATTTTTATTGACAAAATTTAATTTTTTTAATTTCTGTGGTAGGCGGCGATACTGCAGGAAATCCTTATGTATCACATCTGACCTCATCTGGAATCTGAAACCCATGTTTTCTTTAACTCTCACATCACCAAAGTGATATTTGATGAAATGCGGATGGAACATAAGCTAATATTTATTATTCTAACATTTTTTATAAAGATAAGTTAATGGAATGGTTCATAGTTAGTGAATAAAATACATGGTTGTTAATGAATACTATTTATATTATTACGACACTACTGTGTTATCACTCCAAAAAGCAACACGATCAATTTGACATAATGTACGAGGCGATTTTCACATTATAGGAGAACGACAGAGATAGAGATCATCGAATTGCATATGGCGATTGCAGAAACAGTGTTGGTGTTTTTCAAGTAAATGTTATTAGTGCCTATATTGTAGAAATTTTATCGTTGTTGTGCATTTTAAATAATATGCTGTGCAAAATGCTGCTATCTTAAAGTATTTTTAATTCGTTACGAAATGTCGGCGGCATCGGCATAGCTTAACCTCTAAATTGAATGTAAATGATCAAAGGTATAAACAATTTTTTATGAATTGCTATTTTTCATGGAAATATTTTAAGAAAATATATAAGATATAGACTGTAAATGTTTTTCTACTATACGATTTCTAAATCAAATAAATGAATGTTAAATCATAATGAACAAAATGTAGATCGACATTATGAAACAAAATAATGTAATTGAATTGTTAATTGAATTTACAGTAAAATTACATTACATATGTGTAAGTTGAAGCATATTTATACTTTAAATTGAAATGTATTGTTTTGTTTGTGTTTTTTTTATTCCAATCTGATTTATTGTTTACATAAATACGCTTTTATCTATATACATGCTACTTGAAGCAATGTTTTTATAATATTGCTTGTAAGTGTATATGCAGTTATTAATGTTTTCATATTATAAAATTACGTAGTTACGTTAATGAATTGTCTTTATATTGTTATATCACCTTTATTTATATTTATTAACATTCTGTGTTTAACTTATATGTATAAATGACATGTAACAGAAATTGAATTATATAAAATCTCACAGTTTTATATCTGTTAGGTAAAGATGCCACCTATGAAAAGAGCTGATATTGAAAAACAAGCTTGGTCTTGGGTTGAAACAACTTTACCTGAAGATATAAAAAGGGAACATCTAGAAGCTGCTTATAAATTAACATTAAAGAAATGCAAGAATTGCAGGTATGCAAGTAAAAGAATATATTATACATAATAGAAATATAATGTGAACGTGAAAATATAACATCACAAATAATAATCACAAAAATATCAAATACTTTTACATATTTGAAAATAATTTCATGTATTGCTTTTCATGCATTTTGAACATTAATTATATCAAAGCAATAACTTTATGTTTGAATTATCGGTACATACATTTCATTATAAAATGACTATTTTTATTAAAGGAAACATACTATTTTGTAACCAAATTAAAGATAAAATGTCTTATGGCAAGTGTTTCATATATTAATCAGTAGAGATAAATATTTCAATTGCTTTTATGTTTATTTAATAATCAATAGATAAAAAATAGTCACAATTTGTTTCATATAGTTTATGTATGATATAGTTCTTTAAGTTAAAGTATTTCATTGTTTATTTTTTGGAAAACAAAGTATTCTCATTTTTCTAGGCGAAATTGTAGTGCCAATCCAAAATGTTTAACTGGTTTAGGAGAAGACAAATATATGAAATCTCAATCTGCAAAGGCAACTTCTTTAGAAGGAATTCTCACAGAACTTAGAGATCCAACACAGTATGTGGGCTTAGAAAATTTAGGTGCTACTTGTTATGTGAATAGTTTAATTCAAGTTTGGTTCCATAATGAAGACATGAGGTATAATGTGCTTAATTTTGACATAATTAATTTTATTTCACTATTGTGTGAGAAAGTAATATCAGATCCCTCTACTGTTTTTTAAAATACAATTTTTGATATATTGTTAGTAAATATAAGAGTTTTGAATGTTCATAAAATATTAAGTTAGTTGTTATATTTAAACATGTTTTAGGCGAATTATTTATAAATGGAAAATAGACGCTGATCCTGAAGAAAGGGAAGCAAAAACAAAAAGTGAAAATTCTGAAGAAACTTATTATCCATGTACTGTCGTTGGACAACTGCAGTTTGTATTTGCAATGATGCAGTTTGGAAATAAAAAACGCTTGGATCCTTATAATCTCGCTATTGCATTATCATTGGATACTTCTACTCAGCAAGATGCACAAGAATTTTCAAAACTTCTTCTTTGTCATATTGAGGAAAAATTACAACAAAATAGGGAGCTCATAAAAATGTTACAAAAACTTACACAAGGAAAATATAGTTATATTAATTGGTTAGTGATTTCCAAATGCTTATTCTGTTAATTTTAAAATTGCAACGAAATGATATAAGTAACATCTGAAGTCAGTGCATTTATAATGCTTATAATTACTATGACATGTGCATTTCTGTTTTTCGGTTAATCATAGCTGTATGACATGCGGTACTGAGCATCCAACATCTACGACATTTTATGAATTGGATTTACAACTTGCGCCCACATTGAGTGAAGCTTTAGAGAAATATTTATCAGAGGAAAAATTGACTGGTATTAATCAGTACTTCTGTACGACGTGTAATGCAAAGAAAGATGCAAGACGTTTTATAAGACTGGACTCGCTACCAGATACGTTGAACATCCAGTTATTACGTTTTCTATTCATTAGGTATGTTCCTTACTACGTCAGTCATGTATTTAGACTTCAGTAAAATGTGATTATAATTGTAATATAAATATTAACGAAGGACGTTTATTTCTTTGATTTATGTATTAAAAAGAAATTAAAAGTATATATTTCTTTTTCATTGTAAATTTGTATTTTCAACAGAGCTAGCAGTCAGAAGAAGAAGTTGAATTCTTATATTCAATTTCCCGAGGTGCTTGATATGTCAGAATATTTAAAATGTCCACCACAAACACACGTATATAATTTAGTGGCAGTTTTAAGTCATAAAGGCCCACATGCCAATTCTGGTCATTACAGTGTAAATATATGCAATTCTGCAGGAGAATGGCATCAATTTAGCGATGACAAGGTAGAAAAAATAAATCCTAAACGAATGGAAGATGAAACTACAGGTATTGTAACTAAAACTCAAAAAAGACATTTTTATAGAAATATTTTAACATGAATGAAGATATTTATATTCTAAATGTAGAGGATCTGAAAGCTACGAAGCGTGCCAAAGTTCCAAAAGGTTTCATTTCTTCCAATACTGCATATATGCTTGTATACAAAAGAGCAGAAGTTTTAGAAATAAGCGCAGCAACTGTTACAAAATTGGAAGGTATTTCTAAAGATTCGGACTTTTTGCGCAAAGGAAAGCGGAAAGTTACAAATGGTTCTAAGACGACGATTTTAAGTTCTACTTGCAGTCCAAAAAAGTTCAAGTCAGATTCTACAAAAATAGAAAGTTCAGAAATAGAAAGTAAGTAATTAAGGTTGCTTCTTCATTTGAAGAGAAATGACAATTAATTGGTATTCTTTTTGAAATGACATGTTTGATGACAAAGTTATTCAAATAAATATTTTCTAACAAATGTTATTTTGTCTGAAGAAAATGAAGAGCTGAAAAGCGCAACAATAGATTACGGTGCGTTAAACGGCGATGCGCACAGAATGATGGGTTGCGGAGAACGTGATGCTTATGAAGAAGTACGCATTCTATATAATTAGAAATTATTTACTTTAATCAACTTATTTATATCATTATTTGTTTCATAGATGGAGTTTGATAAGTGGGAAGTGAGTAAAACCTTACGCGAAATTGTAAAGCACGAAAATATAAACCATGAACTTAGTCTTCTAGCTTTACAAGAAAAGAAGGTAACTTTTCCAAATGCTGATTATAAATACACAATTAAACATTACTGTAATATTTTTGGGTATGATATTTGACTCTGATTGTTCTATAGCAACAAGAAATAAAAGGTCAAAATAAAAAACGAGAATTAGTTATACAATTTTATGATATTGTAAAGCAAACCGAAGAATATAGTGAATATTATTGGGTGTCCAGCGAGTGGTTAGCAAAGTGGTTAAACGTACAAACTCCTTCCGATAAAATTGTATCAATTGACAACTCAAATTTGCTGTGTATGCATCATAAATTGGATCCTTTAAAAGTCAGTCGAGTAAAATGTTTGCCAACGTCATGCGCCGACTTACTATTCTCCGAGTATGGATGCACTTTAAAATTAGATCATAACTATCTTTGTGAAACATGTGTGAAACGGCGGTGTAAATTACTACGATTCAAAAAAGATCTCGAGCGAGATCATAAAAAAGTTAGTGAACTAATTCGCAACATGAAAGAACAGTAAGTATTTGGAAATTTTCTACGCAAGTGAAATTTCAATGCAGTACGGAGTGTTTTCAATGGAATACTAATCTTTCTTTTTAAGAAACGACGGAAGTTTTATCATAGGTACTGCTTCCCTACAATGCTGGCGGCGACTCGCGATGGAGCGCTTTCAAGATGAAATGCAAAGTTTAATGAGTGTAGACGAGCATGATTCTTCTGAGGAGAACAAAGTGGACAAAGAGACGGATGAAGCAATAAAAGATGTAGATAATTTTTCAAAAGACGCTGAAAATTCTTCAAAAGATACTGATAATGTGTCAAAAGATACAGATCATAGTGAAGAGAACGAAATAATTAATTTTAATGAGGATTTATTGTGCGAGCATAGCAATCTCAGTACTCCCAACTCAGGTAGAAAAATTATTCCGTGTGAAGCTTGGGAAATTATTCGAAAATACTTCCCAGATTCAAACGAGTATCGAATAGGTTCGCCGGTATGTCCTATTTGCGAAGTAAGTATTGTTTCTGGTCTCGTTATTCATTGAAAAATAGTGAGTTAATAAGTTACTGAGAAATTTATTATAATAGGCCAAACTAGAATCTGATCAGAAATCAAGAGAAGATGACAAGGTCAATGCCAAAATACAAAAAGACGACCTTGTTAATGTGTACTATGCAAGAAGTAGATACAACTTCACTGACGACGACCCAGACCAACAGTTCTACATCATTGAAAAAAAATTTATCGACACATGGCGTAGTTTTATCCGGTAAGTTTCGATTTTATTGATTCATTTTGTACATTATTTAAGAAAGTAATTATTAATTACTATTTTAGATGAAATTAAAATATTTATTTTACCAAAGTATTTTTTAAAAAGTATTGTATGTATATGTTTAATTTTTGAAGTTAAATTATTCGTTAACAAATAAAAAGCAAGTACCTTCGCTTTATCCACCTTTCGAAAACAATATTTCAGTTAAGTTGAGCTTCCATTTATGCAATTTGCGGTATTAGAACCTCTATTGTACAATTTTCAAAAATATCTCTGACTAATTCACTGATGTTTTCATTGCCTTAAAGATATGTTTTGTTAACGGAATTTTCCGGTCACTGAATGGAGTCTGTATAAAAAATTACTTTTCTTTTTGGAAAAATGAGGTCATTTTGAGAAAACGTAAAAGAAGTCTGATAAAGGTGTAAAAAGAATTATTAAAATGCTCAAGAAATAGTAATATCATATTCACCAATCTTGTCACTGACCTAATAACTTGTGTTATATCGATATTCACGTTCACATTATATTTGTGAAATACTTATTGTTTTCCATACTAACATTAAAATTATTAATAACAGCGTTACGTATGTATTACTCTTAACACATGTCTTGTTAAAAACTTTTTGTCTATTCATGATAACAATCAGGCAAATTGTAAAAAATGTCATTGACTTTTTCTTAGACTACTTAATCTTATTTTATTAATCATTCGCATCCCGTGCAACTTTACATTTCACCGAAAAGACCACACATAAAAAGTGTAATACTGGAAGAAGACAGGATATCTCACGCGCATTAACGAGCTTTTCCTAATTATCAGAAAAACCTGGACTGCGCGATTACGGTTAGGTTCTCGGTCCGACGGGAAGATGGAGGGCTAGCACTGGGGAAAACTAATTGAAACCGCCTAACGACCTAGCAGAGAATGATACATCGACCCGGGAAAGACCCTGTCTTAATAATGTTTCGTTTTATTCCTAGTTTTACGCGAAATGAAATGCAAGTCCCTCTTTTCTCCTAATCCACGTCCTTATTCGACCCACACTTGTCAACAGCGACGACTTGTCAACAAAATCACTCCTTCTTGCTTTATTCACTGAATTATAATATGTTTATAGAAATGTATTTTTGTAAATAATTTTCGTCTTTATTGAGGAAAAGTAAAAGGAATGAAGTTGTTTTCAAAGCAATTCCCGTTGCGCGAAAATATTCTCTTGTACCTTATACATTTTCGGTAGACCAACAATATCGATATCTTTCATAATTTTACATCTTTACTAGTGCAATACCTCTTACAGGATTAGCAAAACTATTCTTTTTCATTCCTTATATACAGATAAAAATTAAGCGTATACCGAATATAACGTTTCCACGCTGAAAAATTATGTTATATCGCAAGTTATAAAATTTGTTAAATATTCAATAGAAGCTAAAATCTTATTGGGTAAAATGATATAAGAAATGCAATGTTGTAAATAGTTGTTAAAAGTGCGTCACACATTTTCTCTGCATGTTTTGAAGAGACGATATTTAAAATGATAATAGGCGTGGTAGTATGGTATAATGTCGAACGGTAAACAAATATAACGTTTTAATGTACAAATGTAGCAGGTGTCGGCAGATTTAGCCTTAGCTTATATTTTCGCCATTTTTTGTAATATACGCTCGATCGGCATTTTAGTTTTAGTATACATCTGTCCGCATAATTGTAGCCCTTTCGCGTAAACTCTTCGTTATATTTTAAGCCAGTAAAATCTGAAAAGCTAACTTGACATTCTTCAAAAATTCGAGTTACCGTACCTCTGAACACACCTTCAATACGCGCGTCGCGGCGGATATCCCAGCGTACAGAGAATGCGGCCTGACACGGTTAAACGAGCACAACTGTAATCCAACGTGTTCGCTACGCGGACGTTTGACCAAATTGGGATCAACTCTTCGCGCGGATTACGCGGGTGTCATGTCACACTCGCGACTCGAAGAGTTAAGGGTTGAAATCCCCGAAATGAGATTCCGAGATTTTAACCACTATTTCGGCCACCATTTGTTCACCATTCGTTCATCATTCGTTCATCTAAATGAGCATGACTAACCAATGTCCTGTTCGCAGGGATGTACTTTTTTCGATGTTTCTATCACCGACGCGAAATGCTCGTTAAAGTTTGCTCGTTAAACTGGTGGTCTACCACGATTCTCTGAATACACTTCCTCGGCACCGCGCTGGTTACGCGATGAATGTTTGAACAGGAAAGTGAAGCATTCAGGCGGAAATTTATGATCAGGTGAGGC
Organism: Nixonia krombeini; assembly: GCA_022817245.1. NCBI lineage: Eukaryota > Metazoa > Arthropoda > Insecta > Hymenoptera > Scelionidae > Nixonia > Nixonia krombeini. Next base: position 6,415 of record JABFPT010000138.1, on the reverse strand, counting down.
GGCGCTTTTATAAACCGAGGAGAGCGAAAATATTTTCCCGGCCCGCTGTCTTTTGTTTCCGGCCTTGTCTTTTGTCGCGGCGGTGATTAATTTTTAAACCGATAGAATCGCAATTTTTCTCTCTCAATGCGTAAGTAACATAATGTCGCTCTCATACCATACTCGCTCTCTTATCTCGCGATTGGAGGGTAATTTGGCTGCAGTGGATATTGCTCGCATTCGAGAATCTCATAATCAACGAGTGGAGGAGGAGGAAGAGGAGGAGGGTGGGTGGTGGCTGAATGAGCAAATGTTCTAATTGCTCGGATAAAGAGGTCCTCAACTTCGCTTGAAATAAATGGCGTAGGAAGCGACAATTTGTCTAACACGAGCTGCCGTTGAATCGTCCACCTAATCCGTCAACGTCACTCGGATGGATTTCCGAAAGAATTAGGCATTTGCATGAACGATCGCTCAGCCTTGATTCCTTCCTCCGTCTACTTCCCTCTTATCGCCCGCGAAAATCGATAATTCAAAACTCTAGATTTCGTCAAACAGCTAATGGGGAGGACGCATCCGCGCACGTCTGCCCGACACGACGCCAAATGGTCGATGGACGCTCGAGTGATCGAATAATTCGCCGATGCAACGTAAACAGAGCATATCGGGTATCGGGTATTGCGACGATGTGTCGAGACTACAAGAAAGCATCTTCGTGTTAAGTAATTATTAATGGTGGTTGGCGGAAAATGCGACTTTCGTCGTGTCGACACCTCATTGTGAAGCCACGGACAATAGTCGGGGTCGGTATAGACGCCGCGGTGCCAAAAGGCGAGGGGTACCATAATTAATAACTTGGAATTGATTAAGGTGTCAGATAAGTCTATGGAGCCCAAACGTGGGTCGTTCGCTCTCGCGCCACGTTACAATATGATTAATAATTTTGAGATAACGCGGTCGTGCTACGACGCCGCGCGGCCTGGCCCGGCCCGGCCCTCGCTTCCGCCTTGAGAGAGCGGCAGGTCGATTTGTGGTTCCACTTACGGTTTCATAAATGACTAATTATCCTTACCGACCGTCCACTTTCCTGCAATCTTGCAACTACTCGCCGTTATTTCATTACAGGTTACTACCGCGATTTCCAACCAAATTTCCTCTTATTATCGTCATCATCATCATCATCATCATCATCAAAATTTCAATCATTTAATTTACATTATCGTCGTCACCCCGGTCATCGCTTTCGTCCTTCACCCTATTTACACACATTTTCTGTACCTGAACGTATGACTAAGAGTCGAGCGGAAAGTACAGTCGATGTAAAAAAAGTACATTGGATGCTTTGCACTTGAACCGATTCCACCTTCGTAAAGAGGATTTAAGATCGAAGTAACAAACTCGAAGAAGGGCACACTTGACTCACTCTCAGAAATGGGACAACGTACACAATTCTATCGATCGTGACTCGATTCGCGGGACTCGTATTAGTTCGCGTATTGTCACATTCAACCGGGTGAGAAGAACCCTTTCGACGCGTGAAATAAGCCGGGTCAGTTGATACGGTTCATCAAAAGCGAGAAGTCGAGGGAGCCTGTGGAGTTGCCGGTCTCGAACAAATGTTGACTATTTTGCGTACATTTGGCAGAACTGGGAAATTGGAAAGGGATGGCTGGCGAGGGTGGCGGCGGTGGCTTGGAAGGAAAGCGATAAATCATTCGAGAAGAAGTGTGCAGGGGTTGTCGCCGTCGTCGTCGTCGTCGTCGTCGTCGTGCATCGACTCGCGAAATCCAACTACCCTTAAATAAGTTGATTCATTGCAGCCGGCCTCTGCAGTCACCGCGCTTCCCCCCTCCTCCGCCCTCCAGCCCGATCCCACTCGCACTCCCCAAGCGGAACAGAAAGGCGCGCTGGTGCGGGGTTGTTGATATTTTGCTAATTCCTGCGAGATTACCCGATTCCTCGTCGTCCCCTTTTCTAGCTCTCGTTCCTGGAAACTCAACCGGGCGGTCTCCTCTCCAAAATGAAATATCGACTGCTCGCCTCATTTTTTACCTTGCCGCTCCATAAGTTATAATTCCTACGTTTTGTCAGCAAACTTGAAGACTTGCCAAATAAAAGCGACCGCTCGGCTGTACGTCGAACGACGACGAGTGTGCGTACGCTTTGGCAAATGCGCCGAATTGTTTATCGTTCCGCGTCGTACAAGGAGTATTCCGTCGTCGAGAGATTATCCCGGTGGAAGAGCCAGGCGAGGAGCGCGTCACGAACGTTCCGAACAAATTACAGTTAACGATTGGATTTTCGTATAAAGACGCACGCACACACGCGCGCCTCGCGTACACGCAAGGAATTCTTCCGGAGGAATCAGGATGTGTCCCCCGCCTCCAGTTCGCCTCCAGCCGCCTCTAGCTAGCCTCCTGCTCGCTTCCTCTTTCGGGTCTTTCTTCTCGGGAGGCGGCTAGTGTCTCAGGGGCGGTCATATATCATCCACCCCCGGGGGGTGGTCGGATGGAGGGGAGGGATGGGGTTGGGGGAGCAAAAAATCTCGCCGGGCAAAAACTATCATCAGTGCTCGACTAGGCGAGCCGAGCGTTCGCAGTGTCTTGTCCTTTCCATTTTCCTTCGCTCTCTCATCCCACGTTTTCCGAGCATCGTGGAAGCCTCGGGACACGCGGCTGTTTCACCCACCGCTGCCGTCGCCGTTGTCGTTACTGCAAAAGGCGTCCTTTGCCGCTACAGAATTTCGCCGAATGCCATTCGAACGCGGGCGTTAACGTGCGAACTCATTGGTGCTACATCCGGGGAGCACGGTAAACCGTCGACCGTCCACTGATGTTGGCAAACGAATCGCCGCGTTTCCCCATCGCGATTTTCTTTTGCGCCGTTCGACTTACCCAACGCTCGTTTCGATGATCGAACCACCCGAGGTACCCGAGTGACACGCAGATCCGATCGCCTCCCGCAAAGTAAATATATGGAACCGACCAAGCATGGCGAGCCGGTGTTTTTCTCGGATAGCGCGGAGTGTGTATTCAGCAGCGGTCACGGCTGGTGCGCACCTTGCACGCCTCTTTTTCTCCTCGGTCGGTCATTTCGGTTTCGAAAAACCGAACGTAAGGACACGCCGCCGTGAAGCCTTTGACGCCCGATTGCCCCCTTTGAATTCTCGTTGCGAAATTGTCGCCTACCTCGCTTTATCCCGAGCAGCCGTACGTGCAGACGCTTATTCTTCATTTGAAGCTGGATCAACCGATTAAAGACGAAGTCTACCGGCAAGGAAGTTGTCTCGGTCGATTTGGCGATGCTCGCGCCGCTATGCCCGGCGATGCTTGAATGAAAGAAATGCAGCAGCAGCGTAGTTGGCTGGGCGTCTTTGACAACAAGTTTGCTTTTTGCGATGGTGCCGTTTCTGCCACAGTATTTTTTGTCCACGACTCTATTTGTTTGAAGGCTCGGCGTGTTGAGGGGGGAGGGGAAGAGAGAGAGAGAGAGAGAAAGGAGTTGAGGAAGCGACGGAGGAGGAGAGACCCAACCAGCGGACCTCGTCCGCGGGACCGAAGGCCCCGCAACGAGCCGGATTAATGGTGGCCGCGCCAAAGGCAACGGGCAGGATGTCGATTATCGACGGTTTTTGTTGCGATTCGCCTTTCCTTCTCCTCCTTCCTCTTTTTTTTTTCGTCGACCGAGCGCATAATTAGCTTTCGTTATTCTAGCGCGCAACGACGCGGCTTCCTTTCGCTGACAACCGTTCGAAAGGCCTTTTGCTTGCCTTATCCTGCGGTCCGTACCTGCTCCCATTGTACAGCCGCGTCTGATCGGCCTCTCGTTTGACGAACGCGACGGCAACAGCCGCTATCGGCACCCTTTTCTCATCGCTCCTGATGGCTAAATTGACATTCGCCAATGCGTTTCCGCCCCGTTTGCCTTGCGTCTGTCCGTTCGTTCACCCATGCGAAAATCGCGGAAAAACGCGGAAACTGTTGAGGCACCGAAACGGCGTGGTGGGTCCGCGTGAAGGAACCTGGCCGCGTCTCGAGCTCGAAGAAAGAGCGGTGAAATTCGGTGGATTCACGGAATTCGTTCGGCCAGGGTTCAGTAACATCACCCTCTGAGCGCTACTTCTCATCATCCTCGCCTTCTTTTAGGCCTCGATCACTGGAAGTACCTCGCAGTAGCCGACCACATCTCCCTTCTCCTCTCCCCCCCTCCTACCAACTCCCGTTGCCTTCACAGCGCCCCTGTTCGTCTTCACGCTCGTCGTCCAGCCGCTTCCTACACTTTTAGGTGAGCAGCTCACGGGTTCTTTTTTCAACGTGCCGCTACCGTGGACCCTTTTACCACGGACACGTAGCCTCCGCGTAATGACTGCGGCAACGCTTCGATGCTCCCGCCCAACTATACACAATCCATATCCCGACATACGTATTATATACACTGTCCCTCGCTGTTTCGATAACTTTTCTTCTGACTGCTATGTACAGAGTGGCATCTTCGCGTGTCGTTGACTGTGCGTCGACCATCGTCGCGACATAGTACGCGCTTCTCTGAATCGATGGCAGGTTCGAGAGCAGCGTCGACGAAGGATCCGGGCGTTTAGTCAAATAGCGGCAGGAAACGCTAAATCAGGGACACCGGGGGGCACTCGTTCCCTCGTTCGCGGAAGACAAATGTCGCTGGGTAGGGAACTGGCCTCCGCATTGGATGCATGGTCTATGGCGGTAAATCAAGGGTGGTGATATTAAAAGGCCGCTTATACGCGAAAACGTAAGATTTATTTCTGCGAGAGAAAGAGACGGTGGAAGGCGCGAGGGAGAATGGATGCGGAGACTGCGAAAAAGAGAGCCTTGGAACGGGACGCGGCCTGTGGCACGTGGGCGAAGCGCGAGAGAGACGAACCCTCGCGTTACGCCAGACCGCCGACGAGGAGCACCACTCTGTGCTGAACTGTGACCGTGTCGCGCGTGACCGTGTCGCCGCCGTTTCTTCCAACTAATATGGAACGCGAAAGAACGTCGTAAGAATCGTAGAAGAACGACGTGTCATGCGGCAAAGGGTGGAACTTGCCGCGATCGATCATTCGTCCGGTGATGCGGAAGCAGCCAAATCGGGAATGAGAACCAGAGCAGATATTGTCTCCATGCGCGTACCAACTTACCTTTATGAGGCAGTCTCAAATATTCGTCGCAGTATTGAATCTTCCCGGTAATGTCTAAACATTCGTACTGTAATCGTCTGTTGAAGACTTATCAAATTTTGAGCTGAAAATTTACAACTTGCGTCCATTGTGAGTACGTCAATGAATGAATTGTGAACGTTCGTTCACAAATTCTCATTGTTAAATAGTGTTTTTCGATAGTTGCTGGAATTAGCACAAATACTCGATACTTTACTTCGGCAAACGGTTACTCTCCAAATATTTGACATTTCTTTAGCTGGATTTAATCACAGTAAAAAATACAAGGAGAAACACAGATCGTAAGAAATACGTCATTTTTTCAGTTACTTCGCCGGCTTTTCCATTGCACGACCGTATTAAGTGTAAAGGATGAGTTGAGCAATCGAATGTCAAAGTAGAGTTACAAATCCTGAAGAACATTTGACGAAAGGAACAAAATGTTAAAAATAAGCAAAAATACTGTTAAACTTGGTTACTCTTTGGTTACTAAATTATATAATCTTAAAAAGCGTATTTCTCAAGTTCACTGCGCCGTGTCCAGTTTTTTCCTCTTTAATAAGTCTCCTTGAAATTAATATGCTTGTACAAAAATACTGCTATTCCATGTATAATTTGTGTAACGCATACAAACGTATACGTAGGTTATTGTTAACGAGTATTCGAAGAGAAGTATTATACATTTGGTGACGTTCATCGCATAATTGTAGTACGCAAAATATAGGTCACATTTGCTGAAATATGTGGGAATATATAAAACGGTCGTTGCCTCGCGAAAGCGATTACCTCTCCTTCCATGAAACATAGCTGCTGCTGTTTAAATGGGACTTTTGAACGAGCCGTTTGTACGGACATGCGTTCGAGAGCGTACGGTACAAGTGTTCCGTATCGTAAAAGTAATTTTCTAAAAGTAAAGATGAAGAAGAGAGGCCGACGGTTGCTCGTTTCGGCTTCGTTCAGAAGCTCGACTAATAGTCTTGAACGAGTATCATGGTGAGTGATGAAAGTCTCGCATCAGCGTAGCTAGGGAACCGTGACGGAGAGAAGCGGTGTCTCTCTTCCACGAGGAAAGATTCCAGACAGAGCCTGGAGGAGTAGTTGATCTTCTTATAAAGTTACACAGGGAGCCGCCCCCGCCGCTGCGGCCGCCGCCGCCGCTACCGCTTCTGCGTTTATGTCGCGCGACCCGTTTCGCTTGGTTAAGGTCTACTACCGGCGTTGTCGTCGGGTTCGTTCGTGCATAGAACAAAATATTGTATCCAA
>JABFPT010000137.1:33093-61450 GCA_022817245.1 Nixonia krombeini | reverse complement strand
CAAAGAAAGATGGCAATACAATTTGCGTCATTTTCGCTGTAAAATCACTTTCATTAATCGTACCTTTCTTTACCGATTTCCCAACGGACACGGAAGCTGACATTTGTATCTTCCGCTGATTCGGCGAATGTTTGTATCAAGCTGAAACTGAACAGGCGATATATATTTCGCCAAAAATGAAATACCATTTCTCGCGCCGCGGATCAATCACCGTTTCTTTCAGTGTTCGGTGTGACAAGACGCTGGAGTAGAATAGAATACGAGGTAGGAAGTGAGGGGGGGGGGTAATGACGGGCGTCCGTGCTCGCATAAAAGGCCTTTTCGCGCGTATAATTTCACCGCGGATTCCTGCGTATTTTCTCGCAGCCGGGACGAACAGCAAGATTCCTGGCACGACGTAAATGCCGTGCCAGTCGCATGTAACCATTACTAGACATTGTCCAACACGTGCCCACGCTTCCTCCCGTGCGCATAATGCGCGCGACAGCCAGCGTCCCACGTCCGCCGCTCACCCACACGAGCGTCCGTCTCCACGGCCGATTACATACCTCCTGCGACTTATACCGGCTCGAGCCTAATGAAAATCGTCGTTCCCGTCGTCATAACCATCTTTATCATCCCGACAATGTTTCTTTATCATGCTCCACGAGATAATCGTTCATTATATTTAAATCTATGGTAATTAACAATCTCCCCGTACAAAGGTTAATAAAGCGCACGGTTTTTTTTTTGCAAGCTCGTGGACCCGAGCGATAGATTGCGATTTATTACCACAGTCAATTGAGGTTACGAACGTAACCTTACATTTTTACTCAGTTATGATTTTTTCCAACGGAGGATCGAAACGTTCGCATGTAACGCGCTGTTAGCACTGGGGTTTTTCTATTTATGTGTTTAAAAAAAAAAAAGGGATACGAGGAATGAAAATCTTAGCGGGCTCGGCCTGCATCGCCGGCTATGCGATTTTGTTTACAATGAGGCGTCGAAGGATGGGAACCGCGCGGAAAATCTCCCCCGCCTCCTCCCCTCGCGGTGCTTACACACGAGCGGCGCGTGGGATGTATCTCTCTCGGTAAAATAAATACTTACTCGCAGTCGGCTGCTGCCGGCGAACGATCAACAAACGCGGAAAAAAGAGACCCATATAAACAAGTCGGCAAGTGTGCTCCGGCTTTCTCGCACACGTGGCGGGGGGCGCGTTCTTCGCCCGACCTCGCGGAATTCGGAGTCGGCCGACTGGCGATCGCGATATCGCTCGATCCCGAATTAATCGAACGGCGGGGCAAAACCGGGAATAAAATACCGCCCGGTAAAATATGAGCCTTCCAATTATTGCGAAACAATCGCTCCGCCGCGAATTTCATTTTTAGCGAGGGCTCGCATTCATATGTAGATATTTGAATAATGGCGAAACAATGCGAGTGCGTCTGCCGAAAAATAACGCCGGCCGTTCTGTCTCCCCCTCCATCGTGTATTAATTAGAGCGCGCGTGTGTTCCGGCCTTTCGCCATTAGCTTCGATTTGTAATTAGCGGTTCGATATATCGTCCGGCAAAGGAAGACGGAAAGGTCTCGAGGGGGGGAGTAGACAAGTCAGCGGGAGAGGGAGGAGGACGTTGTGCGTTAATGCACGCGTTAATTAATCCGGCTTAATTAACAGCGCCGCGCGCACTTGTTTCCCGCGTGCGCGTCGCCCGGCCGCCGAAGGGTTAATTGGCGTTGTTAGTGACTAATGACGGCGACGAAAACCTCGTCCCGCTCCCTCGCGCGACGGCGAGTCGCGCCATTTTTTTCCACGTGAACGATCTTCGAGACGGCTGCGGTGAAATTCGCGCATCGCCGATCGACCCTTGTTCTCCCGCGAGGCTGCTCCGACGGAACGGCGCGATGACGGACGGGCGAGCTTTGTCTTTTTGCTCCATATATCCGCCGCGGGATTCGGAGAAAAACGCGCCACGTCGAATAAACATATCGCGAGTGAAGCGAGTTGCAGCCATCGCGGGGAGAAAGGCTTGTCGCGAACAAGGCTCTCTTTATTCTTTTTTTTTTTCCTCTGCCGCGCGTGCAAAGACGGCTTCCGATAATGGAAGCGACCTGGCTTTGCTTGCACTGGAAAGCGAGATGTCGATGGAGAGAAGGAATGGAGAAAAATGCCAGGATTTAACGGGAGCGTGACACGATGTGTGTACATACAACGGCGCCTGTGTACATGTACACCTATACATAGGTATACACGCGTGTACGACGGGAAAGTAAAAGAAACGAAAACTACTTCCATCGGAATCTACGAGTCGCTCCCCTTCCGGCAAATTGATACGTTCTAAAATTAAAACAATAACGCTTCGACATGTGACTAATAAATGTCGGACGATCTTGCGAAACGATTGGCGAGTTTACGGCGGGTTATTTTATGATTGGTGTAAATCACGCGCGAAATGTGGCATTTGCAATGAAGACATACACACTTTGCATATGTCACCATTCCGAAATGTACACCGTTCATTAATTACCTTTATGCGTTTCAAATAATACCGTTTTACTCGCATATCGAAAATGTTGAAAATTGTTGACTCGGACAACAACACCGCACTGGTGTACGACTATTCGCAAATGTGCAACAACGTTCGGATCGAGCGCACTTTTCTCACCGGTTTCCCGTACACGAGAGACAGGCAGAAATGGATATTTACAGGCGAACGCACACGCTCGTCAAAGCGTTGAAACGCAGTTCGCCGGGGAAACTTTGATCTGTCGAAGACAGCGCGTCGTCCCGGTATTTCGCGCAGGCATGAATGATTTAATTCTCGCGGTACCGCAGCAACGCCGCAATCTACTTAAGCCCGCTTGCAACCTCTTCGCAACTCTGCGTCGGCCCGATGCACCGAGCGCCGCGACAGATGGTCGTTTTCTTTGATTAAGAGCGCAGGCTTATAATTGAGAATAATTAATTGGGCATTTATTAATTCCGCTTTTGCACGACGCCGTTCTCCCTCGGAGTTATACGTTTAATCGCATCGCGCTCGTTCATCGATTACTTTATAGCGCATTCAGTTCCCAACGACCATTTTTGTTTACGATTAATTACTCGAAAGTAAATGAACAAATGAGCAGCCGACTCATCCGTGAAATTAGGAAACGCTTTTTTCACCGGGTCAACGAAATATCGGAGTCTCGATATTTTCCAAAGTACGAACAGCGATAAACATTCCGTAGCGAGCGATCGGGTTTTAATTGTAAATTTCGCCGCGAGCCATCGCTTTCAACAGCGGAGCGTACACTTTACAGATATGATCGATCGCGAAGGTCGAACACGGACGAACCGGTTCGCAGTGCATGTCGCAAAGCGCGGAACTTCGTTTTCGCCCATAATCGCATGAGGGATTCGCGAGTCTCCGACCCGGTTGTCCCTCGCGTCCGAGAAATCGATGATCCGGCAGAGCGTGCGAGGTGTGAGTGTGGTTTTCGGGCACTACTCCTGTCAGCGTAATGCATGGACCTCGGCGACTTCCCGTCATTCAGCGCACCCCTCGTCGCGGCAACCCCTGCCACGGTTTCGCCGACCTCATCCCGTCCGCTTCCTCATCCTCGTTGGTTAAGAATTAATGCCACTTCGAACTCGGCAGACACGCGCGGCCTGTTTCAGAACTTGGGCGTCTAACTCTCCCCCTCCCTCTCGCGCCTCCCCCGGAGGCTCAGCCCGCCGGGAGAAGGTGGTTCTGAACTCGAGACGGCGTCATCCATTCTCACTCGACAGCGCGCTCGCCAGGGATGGCTCGCCGTAGCAGCAGGCATTAGCAGCGGCGGAGCCGCCCGGCCACGTCTCTCCGCGAAGGAACGAGGCGATCGTCGTTAACGGGCGTGCGATCCCGCCGAAACTCGCCGCAAGAGGAAACTTGGTGATTGCGAGCTTTCCGCGAGACTGTCCGCCGATATATACACGTTTACATTGCCGATTTAACGCGACGGACTTTTACAATTATGATCGATTGCCCGCGACGACGATCGACCTCGAGGGATGAACCGCGGATAGACCTCGGGGTCGAATTTCGCGTCGCGACGGTTATTGATGAAACAGTTTTAACGAACGGGCGGTATTTTTCGCTTTTTAACATATTACAGTGAAACTTGAGAAACGCGATGCGGGTAACCCGGTGATTATGATCGTTTCGTTTTAACGGTGGAAATTGCAAAGGGCGGGGGGTGGAGGGTAGAACGGATTAAAAAACTTCTCGAGACCATAGCGACCCGAATAGTTGTTGTGTATGCGAGGTGATAAAGTTGAAAGGAATTCCTTGTTTTCATCAACGACCGAATTATCATTCTTGTACGTTTTTCCCTGATAAAACTTAGATTGTGTCGCAACCTAAATAGATTCTTATGCCGTATTTTCGCGCAGGGACAAAAAATCACGAAGGTGAGGCGGAACGAGCGTAAAGGAACGAGGTTGGGTGGAACGAGGCGTTCTCCTTCTTGCTCCCCCGGATCGGACCCGCCGCCTTTCACGGATCGCGCCTGTTTCGAGATTAAAAGAAAAGTTCGGAAAGCGGAACTCGCGCTTTTTTTTCCCTTCCAGAGAATGAGAAGTGTCGTTTTTTTCGTTATCGACGTATGGAACAATGATAGCTTTCTCGCGATCAAAGCCAATCCGCGGTCGAAGGTATAATTAAAGTGTGGCTCTTGTGTAAAACACGGCGATCGCTTAATTAACGGCTGCGTCAAGTTGCGAGACCTCGCTCGCCGCGTCGACGAACAATCGAGAGGAGCGAGTCAGCCGGCCGTCGTCTTTGCGAGATCGCTTTGGGTCTCCCGGGGCGGTTGCGGCGGAAGAGAGACGCGGCAACGAAAGAGCGATTTCCAAGCACGGCCGTACGTGGGAAAGGGATTTTGTGGTTTTACCCTAATTCCTTGTGAACAATGTAACCGGCTTTAGCGCGCGCAACGCGCGCAACACGTAATTCTACAAGAGAGAAGTGAAATAGAAACAAGTGTGCATGTGTACGTGGATGAGTGAAGGTGTACGAAAGGCGAGCGAGCTAGAGGCAGGGAGAGAGAGAGAGAGAGAGAGAGGCGGATAATAAAGAGACGGTGAAAACCGACCGCAGTTACGGAGATTCATTTGCCTTTGCCTTCCCCCTGAAATTGTGCGGCGAAAAGAGGGTGTATCTCTGACTGGCGGAGTTTAATGAGGGTGTGCCGATGATCCACCGATCTCTAACGCTCCCAAACCACGAAAATGCTTGACGCCGCTCCTCCCGACGGCGGAAATTTATTTCTTCGCTGTAAACACTACCGTTAATTAACAAGACCGTGTTTCATCATCGAATCCGATTTACACAGTTGTTTACTCACGATGAAATGTGCAGCTGGAACACCAACGCGCTGATTCGCGTGTGGTTTGACTTTAACAAGGAAAGACGAGAACGTCGTTGATTCACGGTTTTTGTTAAACACCGATTGTCGCAAATTCGTCCATTACCGCTTTGTTTTTTCGTTTACGCTTCTTTAGCGTGGCATGAACGACCCAGGGGGAAAAAGCGATACGGTTGACCGTTCCAAATCATTTATATGTACAACCAAAACGGAGGTACTCGCGGCGCGAGCGATGATTGATGCGTCGAAAAATGATACCTGTTTTTCGACAATCGCATAATCCCCGTCAGATTTCTCCGTTGAATGACGCATGGCTGTTCGTTCCCGCGCATATCGAACAGCGGTGATTTGCGTAGCGCGCGCGCGCACACACACAGAGATACGGACGGCGCCGAAGGGTGAAACGCGCGGTGGAGCGTGGCGAGTTCCGTTCCGTCTCGAATATCAAAAACAATTCGAGCCCTGGGCGAGGCAGTGATCGCAGAGAGGGTCGATGATCCCCCGCTAGGGCGGAAAACTACGACATTCCCATGAATTCGAGATTGGAAGGAAGAGAAACAGGCCCGTCGCGAATTGACACACGGTATGAAAATCCGGCATAACGTCGCTCGGTTGTTAAGGTTACGTCTATCCAATCTCCTGCGGCCCCTTTGCCCCCCCCCGGTTTTCCTGGGCCGTGTCATCGGCACCGGAACGAATGGCCGCCAAAAGTTACCCTCTTCGCCCCCGAAATATAATACCACCGTGACTTCTTTTTCCTCCTTCCTTTTTCTTTTCGTCTTTCCTCGTCGCTGAACTTCGGTGCGTCGAGTTTAATTACCCTGGCACACTGCCGAGTGAGAAGTGCGCCTTAAGTAAGGGCATTATTAGTTGTTGAAAAGTACAAGTGTGCCGTAACTTCGTCGGCTTCGTGCCGGGAATTCCTTTCGTGGAAAGCCGCGAGATGGCGCGACGGAAGTTGTAACATGGCCAAGAATAAAGCGAACGTCGACATCGTTACATTCGACGTATTTTCCTATTATGAACGGAGTAAAGAACAGATAATGAAAAAACTAGAATCGTGTGGAGAAACGTTTGAAACTGTCGCTTCGGTATAAAAAAATAACCGCGGAAACGCGGACTCGTACGAAACGTCGCGTTCAAGTCCGGCCGCGCCGCGCATTTGCATGTAAACACAGTATAATTCGGTTCCGGCGTTTTTGACGATTAAGGCCGCCGTTGTTTGTCCATTTTCGTTTGAATTTAATCTGCCCGGAATTTAACGCAATTGCGCGATTCAGATGCAAATGCGCGTTTAGCGCTCTCCATAAAGATATTTTTATGACGAGCTTTAATGCAAAAGAGAGGAAACGAAAAGCGTCTGATTAAGCGACGCACGTCGCTCGGCAGTAAATTTGGAAATTCACCGAGATTACTGCCGCGGCTTTATGAGGGGACCCCTTTGACTGCGGCAAAACGAGTCATTCACGCGGCAATAAGCGATGTGTTACGCGCACTCGACCATTTTTCCCGGCGAGATATAGCCACGTGCGAAACCCTCCAGCAGACTTTCTTTGTAAACGCATTTTCGCGAAAAACCATACGCGACCTCTCCCGGAAAATGAATTGCCATGTCTTTTATGACGACGACTCGCCGGGTGTACGCGCAATTGGGGAATCTACGAAGGGAGTCTACGGATCTGTGCGAGGGAATCCCCTCGGCTTGACACTTCCGGCCAAATTCCACTCGTTACTCCCATCGCACTTTTTGCCTATTTTCTTATTTTGTTTTTCACATTTTCCCGGAGACTTTAATGTTCCGCGAATTCCCCGCATTCCCGTTTAATCGATACGCGCAAATATCCGGTCGAGTAAAATTAACATGAAGGGGGGTAGAGTACTGTTCGGAGCACGCTCGTTAATGATCAGTATTTTCAGAATTATATCCCATTGAGTGAAATAAAAATTGCTGGGAATAACTAAATAACCTAGTTTGACGAAATTAACCGATACTGCCGAACATAGTTACCCCCGCATCAAGACCCCTTTTTTACATTACGTTGACAAAAATCGTCAAATATTTAAAAAATCTCGTACATCCCGGCAAATGCATTCGAGACATAACGGTACTCGACAGTCCAGGTCATCCGGTCAGGCGATTGAGTCCGGCGATTAGCAATCGCATGTCTTTGTTCAGAATAATCGAACGTCTCGCTCGGCCGATCGATCGATCGAATCGCGTCGGGAAGAAAACAGTATCGAGGGATTTCCAGGCCGCGCACGTTACTTGTTTGCGCAATAAGAAAAAAGCAGCGTCGCCGACGTTGTAAATGTGTGCGCAAATGTTTCAGGACTTTATACCTGTTCTCTGCTTTTCCGGTTATGACCCCCGAGCCAGGATTTTATGGTCGTTTATTCGCGTCGCGTCTCGTAACAGCGTAGCGCCCCAGAAAAGAAGCGATCCTCGATGGACCTTCGCCGCGCCGTTCCGCCCACCCCTTCGACATTCCTCCGCAGTCTTCGCGTATGAAATATTTAATCGCGAAACCTATTACGGAGCGCGGGGCTACAATGGGTTATTTCGTTCGCCGGAGACACAGTCGTGCCGAGTCGTATCGTATAAAAGTGCGATCTCCTCTGGACTGCGGACCGTCATTCCGGCCCGTGCAACAAATGAGGCCGCTCGGCAATAAATGGGAATTTTACCCGATATCGTCGACGCACACGCTGGACGCGAGCGCATAGTCATCGTAACGACGACGCAATAACGCAATAATGGAAACTCGCGTCGTCCATTTATTTTAAAAAATCTTCCCGTAACGAACGACCAACGGGCGGAAAGAAACCACTGAGATCGACCGATTAAAGTACATAGTTCCGGGAAGGTACGCTAAAGGTGGATTGTTCGACGGAAGCGGAACGGGGGAATGTGCGGTAAGCGATCGAAAGTTTCGGCTAGTGGAGCTTGCGATCTTGCGCGGGACCATCTTGATTCGGTCGTTCGGATTAATTAACGTAACGTCGCTAATGAACCCCGATCGAGAGAATAGGATGTCGGGCAAGTTGTAAGAGCCGGGAAGGCTCGCTTTACGACGTCGCCGGGAGCAGGTGAAATTTGAATTCTTCTTCCTCATAGTCTCCGAAATCGATAAGGTAACGCGATCCCTCGCCGCCGGAACGACCGCGCCGCACGCGTCGGCCTGCGCATGTGTACGCTTCCCGTTAGTTTTACATCCGCTCGCGTTCATCCGCTAAATTCGTTTTTAATAATTCCGCAAACAGGTCGCTCCGGCTAATTGACGGGATTAATAACCGGCGGCATTAATCAAGTTCGGCGAGTGCGGATTGTTGACCAAATAAGCGACGCGGTTTCGAATTATTTTGTAAAATCGACTTTCCCGGCTAATGATGATTAAACGGCGATCGAGAGCAACGGTTAACGGGCGAGGCGTATTTCCAGCGGTCGCGTATAAATCGCGACGTTTATTAGATCGGTAATGATCGATTTCCTTGCTACCGGCGAGATAAGGCACGACGAAATAACCGAAGTTATAAAAATTAATGTCAATAGGAAGTTACGCTCGTGCGGCTCGTCAATTTATAACCAGTTTCTGCTCAATAATGCAGGAACGTATCAATAAAGCCACTGAAATGGCTCGGGAAGGTAACGCGGAGAGGATGAACGTATTATCGGTAACGAATATTACTTATTACCGTCAAACCGAGAGAGAGAGAGAGACGACGTTTACGCTGGGAAATCTCGCGACGAGTAAATTTGACCTGGGTGGAAATCGGGAGTGTCATAAGTGAAGAGTCAAGATGGCGGTGGACGTTTTACCGGATCGATTCATTAGCATACACTCGGCCGAACGCGCGTCTGCGGTCGAATCGAAAATCGACTCGTTGATTCGCCAATTCTCTGTGCCGTCGAGCGCGGTGGGAGACGCGCCCCTGCTCTGCGGTCACGTTAGTCGGGTTACGCTAATTACGCATTTGTCCTGGAATTTGCATGCGTTACCATATCCGCGGCAAGTTTACGTGCTCCCTTGTAACGAATCGCCGGTCATCGATGAACTCGCAAACGCGCGTCCGGCCGCGCGTACGCGCCGCGAAAGTTTCCGGCAGAGACGCGTACGAGCGAGAGCATCGATGTCACAGCGGCGCATACGAATGCCACTCTACCTCCCCTCACCTCTCGCCACTCTCTCGCGCAACCGAAATACAGATTTTTCCCTCATTTCGACAGTCCGTGATGGAACGCGTTTTTACCGCGCGGCTCAATCGGATACCGATTTCCTCCTGACGCGAAACCCCTTTTTTGCATCGCCTGTCCCTCCGGCTACAAATTTGTTGTTGAAACAAAATTGTTGAATTTCGACGGACGTAACGTCGAAGTTGGAGGAAGATCGATGTCGGATTTGTATCCGAGCAATAAATATTCATCGTTTTTGGGAATTTATTGCCGTAATCTTTGCTTGCGGTGTAATTCTCTTTATTTGTCGTGTATGTGACATAGTTGCGCAGCAAAGTTCTCTTTTCCTCCCTGCAAATTATTCCATTTCGTGCATGCATTATAAATATAACGAAACTTGCGCCATTTTCTTTGCACATGAAAGAAGTTGCGAACTACAATTCCGTAGAGTAAGTTTCAAAGACAACTGAAAATTAATGATTCTCCTTTGCTTCGTAATTTCGCAACTTTTACAGTAACTTCGCCGCAGTGAAAAGAACACAACGCGCAATTGCGGGAAAAACGCGAAATTCCTTTGCCGGCTGCACTGATGAAATCAAACGTAGCAAAGCAAATACCGACAACGCGACCGAGGGAAACAAATGAATCGTTCGCCTCAAAAAATAGCACTGCCGTTACATATTTCTCCACAATTCTTTTTCCTCGTTACACGAATGATAGAATTTTCCGGTGAATTAATTAATTTCTTTTGCACGGGTAAAAATTGTCTGTCGACAACGGCTCATCCTGTCATAAAGACCGGAGGGAAAGAAACGAGAATTTTCGGCAATGGTATACTCTGGAACTTGGCAGCGCGCAGACCGATACTGCATGACCCGAAGCGAGGGCGACAATTATAAAATCCCATCGGTTCGGAAAAGCGAGACAGAAAAGCCGGGCGAAAAGGGTCGCATTCTGTATACGTTAAATTCATTAAATGCATCGAACGCGAATCATTTCCAGCGGGCTCGGCCGCCGGCGTCGAAAAACGGGCGATCGTCTGGAGCACGCGTTAATTGGCCCGGCGTTGGAGTGCCGGATAGCCGGGCGACATTTACCACTCGTCCGCGGGTCCGCGTACGCCTCACAGTCGGTAACGACTAGGTGCTCACGCCCGGCGAAGTTGCCTCGAGTGGCTCGAGGGTGGCTCGCTGGTTAGCGGCGAGCCGAGTCGTAGGAGGCAGTGGCCGGGGACGATGGCAAAGCAGACAGGGGGAAAAACGAGTGGATGTGCACAGAGAAACGGATGATGTTCCGTGCTCAGAAATGCATCCGCGAACTTGCTTTTGAGAGGCTCGCAAAGCCGCGACTTGTGCCGGATTTCCGTCCAGCTCGTTCCAGATCTCGCCGAGATTACGCGGATTAACGCTGCGCGCTCGCTCCGGCACACTTTACCCTTCGCCGATCTTCCTTCCGAAACGAAACATTGCGCACTTCACACGCAGCTCCTCGATTTATCTTGATTTCCCATGTTTTATACGTTTTCTCTCTCTCTCTCTCTCTCTCCCTTTTTCATCGATTGAGCGAATGTGAACGTGGTACGAAGAAGTCCAATAAAAATCGCGTACTCTCCGTCTCCTCGGGCCGGCGAACACTTTGCGTCAAACAGGATTGAAATTACGATCGTCGCGCGTTTAGCCGAGATCCCTCGCAGAGAGGAAAGATTCAGTTAACCAGAAGAAAATTTCTCTTCTCCTTCGTTCACGATAATTACCAGTGTGGGAGTTTCTCGTCGCGAGCCAGCGTTACTGGGCCAATGCATAATACTCGGAAACGCGAGCGACATTACCAATTTTTATTCATGAAACGAGTGTAAAACGCGGTTAAACAACCCGAGAGCGGCGGTCGGTCGGTAATTAAGGTTTCCTCCGGTTGCGAAATTGACCGTAACTTCGAGTTAGCGCGATGGTAATAAATAGGCAAAGGAAGTGGAAAAATATGTCTCGTGGAGCGCGAATCGCGAGCAGTTGGCGCGAGAGTGTGATTGCCGAGGGAAACTTTTTTGCGAGGGAGGAAAGGCGGCTCGCGGCCACCCCCTTCGGCGGATCCATTAGCCGACGCCATTAATATCCGCGTAATGATGAGCGACGAGGCCACGCGAAGACGGACACTCGCGAGGGCGATACTCGCGGTCTTTGATAAACGCTACTTTCGTTGGCATCGCGCCAGCCGACGCGTTGCGGAACGTCCGCATGGCGACCCCTCGGAGGCCGTTCGTCGATACCGAGCCAACTACCGTGACTCGAGGCACACACCTCATATTTCGTGCCGTCGAATTAATACGCCTCGCCGTAACACACCGATCGATCCATCGACGGACATTGTTCGCCGCAATCTCGGCCCTGTCTGACCCGCGCGCCAACCCACTCTGGCCGACTTATCCAGTCACTCGTCGATCTTTTCGCCTCGCGAATTCCGTCCACGGTGACGCGACAAAGTAATACCTGAGCACGTCTGTTCACACCGAGTGATGCGGCAATCCGGCGTTTTTGAAGCACGAAATTTCGAGCGGCTCGTTATTATCGTGAAAACAGACGATGAACCCGAAAATAGCCATAGTTTTCGAAATCTCGAGAAAGACGCTAATTCTGGACGAGCGTTGAGTAATGACACTCGCGTGATCGACGTGCCTTTCTCGAAAAATAGTGTGCACGTTTCGATTATGACATGTGTAATGTGTGTGAAAGAGGCAAACATGCCGTATGTAAGTAATTGGGCGTTTATACTTTTCCCGATACGTGAATTATGCTCACCAGCGAAATGTCCCCCTCGTAACAAAACGTAATTAACAGCAATTATTCGACACTCGACACGTTCGGTATTTCTAATAAACTCTGGTTGCACTGTTTTCTCACACAATATTGCGGTATAACGTACATCGGGGTAGAGCTGGAAATCTAGATTAATACGAAGCTGGAGGAAGTGACGTATAAGATTATTGATCAAAGCCGCACATCAGTTCCTCGGGGAAACGTAATTAGAAATGAGACCGAAATTAGGGTCGCTTAGTATCGTCGAAAATGGAAGAGCGAGCGTGAGAGCGACGGGGAGAGAGAGAGAAAGGACGAGAGAGAGAGAGGGAGAGAGAGAGAGAGGTGGAAGCAGAGGGTTGAAAGTATAGGCATGTGTACGTGTACGTTATGACCGATAAATAATAGGCGGTGCATACTATATTGACTCACCGTGTATGTACATGTACACACACACGTGTGTGTGTGTATGCGTCACCGAGAGCAAACAGTCGGGCAAACGCGCGCTAAAATGACCCACCGATACTGCTCACACGCGACATCGATCATCGCTCAAAAAGTGGCCGTTGGAGAGGAACTCGTGTACTTCACATGCTTCATACGCAAACAAAATTCAAAATGGCACTTTTACTTGCGGGCCATCGGTTATTTTAACCGTTTTCATGACTAACGAGTTTTTCCTT
Organism: Nixonia krombeini; assembly: GCA_022817245.1. Classification (NCBI taxonomy): domain Eukaryota; kingdom Metazoa; phylum Arthropoda; class Insecta; order Hymenoptera; family Scelionidae; genus Nixonia; species Nixonia krombeini. Next base: position 48,438 of record JABFPT010000137.1, on the reverse strand, counting down.
ACTGCCCATATTTTTCGCCTGTTTTCCCCGGTTCTGGGGCGGAGCGAAGTTGCGAAATTTACAACGTCCAAGGTGAATTAAAAAAAAGAAAGCGGTAAATGATTCGATCGTTTTTCACCGTTAAACACGTCGCGCTGTATGCTCACACGCGTTCGCGAAAAAAATCATAAAATTTCGGTCGAATCATCCATATTTACGTTCGAGTTACCGCAAAGGAAATGTTAATTAAAATCGCCCGGTCGGCACGTTGCGTAAAATGCAAACGACGGATTTTGCGCGGCGGTGAAAAGTGAGGGAAGATTCAGCGCACGCGGAGGAACGCGGTTGAATGTATTTTTCCGCTATTCGCGACATTTCCACGCGCTCTGCACAAATATCGCGAATGCGACGATCGCATTCCTCCGGCGCGCACCGCTGCCGCACGAGCGGAATTCAAAGAAACATGTCGGGATAATTCTTACAGTTTCACTGAATGCCATAGCCGGCGCCGCGGAACCCGCCCGACGGCGCATACCTACGATTGCCCGCGACGCGGACGCCGCGGCGTGGATAAATACGCACGGCGTATACGCATAAAGTCAACGCGGATAAATGCATAAAACGCGCCGTCTAATATACAACGCGCCTATACCGCCCGTGTCCGCCATCCCTCGCGCCGGAGCATGTTGAAAATTCCATCTTACTTTTTCCCGAGCCCTCTCTCAGAGAAAGGAAGAGAGATCGCCTTCTGTCCGTGGCTCGCAGCGACGTAGTAACTTACCTTGCTTCCGCAGATAAATAAGCTCGGCATCGCGCCGCTCGCTTATTACTCGGACTTTTCACAAAACAGCGCAGCCATTTTGCGAACTGCCGACATCGACTATAGCCACTAGTATGCCAAAAATGATCGATCACAGTTGACTATGATTGCCGTGGTAGTATAAGACAAGTCGACTTTCGAGTCGAGTTATAATTAAATAACAGATTAGCTAACTTTTCCTTCATTGTTGCAGATGATCGACGCGTCTTATCACACGAATCCATCACTGCAGAGCACCGCGTTGATCATCGCGTGCTCGATGATTCTCCTGCTGATGGCAGCCGTCGTCTCAGTCGTCTTTTGGAAGTAAGTACACAACTCTGACGCGATTGCAAGGCCGCGGCGAGCCGTTTTCGTCGCCCGGGGCATCGCCGATCGAAGATCCCCGGAAGACGCCTCCGCACACCGGGCCGTCTCGCTCGGCTGCCCCGTGTACGAATGTAAATTACGCGCGCTACGGCTCGGGGTAGGTGGAGATAGCGTTGTCTTGGGGCCGGTGGGACTGCGCGCCGTAAAACGTGCGGAGGCATCGAAAAGCCATAACCACGACGCCGCTACATCCGCCCTCGGCGTTAAATTTTGCGCTTTATATGTACACACCGGAGCGCCGTACCCGATCGTTCCGATGGATAACCCATTTACCGGACCCGAAGTGGACAGCGGTCGAGGGAAAGGGAAGCGCTGCGGAATATAAAGGACCGATTTATGTCGCGGTCGGCCGGAATCTTGGCCACTTCAGCGGCCTCCTAAATTAGCCAAAAACGACGGCAGCATGGGTTTTACCGCGCCCTCGTGGACTTAATAAAACACGTTATGCCTACCTTATGCGTCCGCTGCCTGTGACGTCTCGCTAAGACACTTTATGCCTCCCTCGGTATTTTTCGCTCTTTATATTCAATCGTATATTCTCGAGAGGCTGAGTGTCTCTGACAAAAACGGTCCCATTTTTTTCGATCGGCCATGGTTTATGCATCCCGCTCATCGCGTGTTACGGTAGATGTGTACACCATCCATATACAAGTCGAGCGCAATTTACACCCATTGTATATCACGCGTTTTATTTTATCGGCTCATTAGCCTCGCATTGTACATAACTTGCGCGAATAATAAGGCGCCATTCGTGAAACACGTTTCTCACTTTTTACACCGATACTATTCGTATACACGGCGTAAAAAAACGCCCCTTTATTACGCAAAAAATACGATTCTTTTTACAACGTTGCTCATCCCCGCTTTTTCCTTAAATTCCACGCCTTCGTCAGAAGTCATTCGAAAGACAATTGTTTGTTCCGATATCGATACATTTACCGATAGCTTTGCCAGTACGTTTATCGTCCAGCACCGCCAACGATTTCCAGTTCTGTCGAAAGGAAACTTCATTCGTTGCGGTTTGCCCCGGATAATAAATTCCGTGAGGCGTACAGAAATTGCGTTTTAATTTGGAGTCGTAAATACGCGGCGACGAGCGGCCTCGTCTCGTGTAACCTGCACGGTATGACACAATATCGGCATTTACCGGTCCACGAAGCAGTCGCTTTCTTCGCAACTTCCCGTAGCGATCGGCAGAGCGCCAGCGACCGCCTTTGCAACGTGGTCACGTGTGCCATTATTTATCAGTCCACTCGGGCGTACGTGCGTGACTCTCGCAGGCTTATACACGGCCGACAATGGATCCACTCAAGATTCACTAATGAGATTCAATAATGCACGTCGCGGATCAATTTATCGAGATTTATGACGCTCGATTATACGTATCCAGCGCGTGGCACGGGGGCGGATCGATCGGTGGACAAAAATACACTATGGATTATAAAACCATGATCGTCCTGATTACAGCGACGTGCATTACTGCCGTTTCTGCGATATTTAATATATAATTACTCAATGAAGTCCGTCGTCGCACCCCGCCCACTTCCGGCCTCGGAGTGACGATAATATTCCCTTATTAAATTTTAAATGCCACCACCCATCGCCACCCCTTGTCCCTCTCCGCTGATGCATTTGCGCTCGATAAAGTCGTGACAAGACGCCGGTGAGGAATAGTCGACGGGTCGCGCGATTCTCGAATTGCACGGTTCGAATTCGCGGACTGGCGTTCCCACTAACGAGACGAATCTCGGATTAACGAAATTATCCCGCCGCGATGCGCATTAATAATGCACGCTCCTTCGTTCCGTGTAAACGCGCGAGCGGAGTGGCGGGGGAGAGAGCGGCAGACACGCGGCGTAATTGTCAATCACAAGTAGCACGGTTTTGACATCCATTTTCATCACGTCGGCCTGCCGCCGGATCGATGGCGAGACGCCCTGCAACAAATTACAGGTGGATACCGACCATACGAACATGTATAAACTTCATTAGCTTTGTTTCCGCTACGCTTATATCTGTGTGCGGAATCGATTACGACGCCGCAATAACGCGTGGCCATGCCTTTTTCACCGCCAAAGCCGTGGCTCACGAACGAATCTTTATCTCCGAGATCTTTATATTTAACCCTTTTTTCCTCTTCGTTCTCGCAAAGCCCTCGTTACGCGGGCGTTATAGGCGTATCGGCTCCACCGGCCATGTGTCTTCGCCTAATCTAACCTATATTTTCTCCGATTCACCTTTAGCTATCAGTTCTCTCTCTCTCTCCCTCTCTTTTTCTCTCTCCCCCTCTCTGTCTCACTCACTCTTGCAGGGGTTCATCTTTTTTTCAAATTGAGAAGAATATTGTTCAACGCCGCCACCGCCGCCACAATCGATATCAACATTACTTTTTTCTGCCTCGGTGCTCGCGTGATTAACGACCGTAATAAAGGGAAAATGTTAACAAAAGTACTTATTTGCCTGTGTTCGAAGCGGGATTTGAAGCGTTGCGCGTATAGCAACGAGACATTGGGAAATTGCTTTTCAATACTCTCCCGGCCTTCCCCTCTCCTTCTTTTTCCCGTAGTTTCCTTTTACAGTATTACGCAAAATCATTGTTCGCTTCTTCTCTCCTGTTTATCAAATTTGACTCGTTTGCAACTAGCGAGTATCCTTGTGAAATGGTGACCCATTTTTTCGATAGTTAAAAAAGAATAATTAGAATTCTGAGTACTTCTGCAGCACTGATCATAGTTACTGACTACTTTCAGAAACAGTTCCGTGAAAGTTTTATGACAAAATTGAAAAAGCTCTTTTTTTGAAAAATATATTCTTTCTAAGAGTTTCGAGGTATTTTTTCTAATGTCTCTGCTTGCAATGGCGGAAAGTGCCAACATATGGGGTGAACCTTGATGTCCATCGCTAGAGCTATCTGCTGATGTGTAAGTAAAAGTTCAAACCCCTTTGGAAAAATGTCGAAAAATCAACTTCGGATTTCAGCTATGTGTTGCATACCAACGGATAGATCTCGTGACGGACGTCAAGAATCACCCCATATATATATGCCTTCCGTTATTAGGGGTGGAGATATATAGGAAAAAGTAAAAAAGTAGTGGGGATAAAATCGTAACTGTTGGTGTCACAACCGTAATTAAATGTTGTATTATCGTTGCAGACTGACATAACTTAGCTCATTCGATAGGTGTCAATACCCGCAGTAAGATGATATTTTGTTTACCTTGAAATTCCCAAATGGAGAAGGGTTACAACGTGGAAACTGTGAAAGTCGGTATGTCACGCCCCACACACATAATTTATCTCTTTTATCTCAAATATCTCTGCTCCTAATGATTGAAGGGGTCAATATGTGGGGTGATTCTTGATGTACGCAACGAGATCTATCTATTGGTGTATAAATTAAGACTCAAAGCCGAAGTTGATTTTTCGAAAAAAATTGAAGGGGTACCCCTTTGGAAAAATGTCGAAAAATCAACTTCGGAATTCAGCTTTAATTTATACACCAACAGATAGATCTCGTCGCGTGCATTAAGAATCACCCATCATATTGACCCCTCTAGTCATCAGGGGCGGAGATATTGAGGAAAAAGTAGAAAAATAGTGGGGGTAAAACGGAAAACATTCTTTGAAAATTTCCGAAAAAATTTTTTGACATTTTTTCTTCAGTTTTTCACACTATACGACTCCTCCTTTGACAAGGAATCCGAATTTGTGCAGCAATCGCGACGCTTCCAAGTGGAAGTGCCTTTCTTCCGCAAAAAACCGAAACGTGGTGGGTACTGGAAGAGTTCTGAAAGTTTTTCTCATGAAATTTTTTAATACCTGTTAATCCTAAAAAGCTATATCGCCTTTCGTGTTCCATTTTCAACTGGACTACCCCTGAATTTGAAAATGTCGCAAGAATTCTTTGTAAAAGACGTCGAGATCTTTAGAACTATTGCAGATCTACTCACAACTATAGCTATCTTTTTTGGTTTTCGAAAAATGGTGTGCTACTTTTACGAGAGTCTCGCGGATTTCGAATCAGGGTGTCGAATCGACGGGCGACGCTTAGGCTGGTCACTTCGATGACGAGGCGATTCCGGGCGGCGTAATGGTTGTCCATTTATCTAATAAATTGGTAGACAAACGTGTTTGCCCGTCCCGCGCTCTGTTACCCCACGTTCAGTCTTGGCGTGTAGAGAGCCACATTCGGGTCACCAGCGCGAGACTGCTTTAACGATTTGCATTTCACGAGGCCTCCGACCCCTCTCCTCTCGACCTCTATTCGGCGCCGGCGAATCTCTCGCCTCCACTACCTATGACAAGAACTGTGGGGCCGGGGAACGACAGGATAGTTTGAGATTGTACGCTCGATAGTTGACAAACATGGACCCGGCTGTTTCCTCGCGCAAACAAGCAATTATCAAAACAGTCTCCTTTGCATAAAATCACCCGCGTCGAACCTAACTTTGTTTCGCGTAATTGTTCGCTCAACGCGCTCGCTAACGAAATCCTTGCATTCCGACTGTCGGATAAAACGCGCCGCGAAAGGCAACCGCGGTAAAATGCTTTCGCAGCGGAACCGTTTTACAGCATTATCAAATACACTTTATCGGCAATGTAAACAAAATATTGGTACATTACTACCGATCGTTTACGTCTTCATGCCGGTCGGTGCATTTTGCAAACTCCGAAATCGTACGTCTGTTATTTAACCCCGGTCCATAAATCGAAGCTAAACATGACGAAATTTTTACGACGGGTATTATAATTTATAGAAATGCGTATCTTCGTCATTTACGAATGCTTTATTGCCTTCGATGAAAGATCGAGTGGTTCGGAATTTACGAAGCGGGTTTCGAACGGCGGGCGAGTGAAAGATTGCGCTGCCACGAAATCGATATATTCGATACCAATTAAATCCCGTATTTACAGCCCGCCCGTCTCCTTTGCCTTTCCACCGTTTCGTGATTCCCATTGTCTCGCGCCGTCGTTTTCGAGCAATCCTCATCTTTGAGCCCGGCGATCCGGACTGCTCATTTTTGCCCGATATTCTCCGGAGAAGTAGCGAAAGATGATGATTACAGAAGAGCAAAACAGAAACAACCCTCCATCATATTGTTTACACGCGTCGCGAGTTTCCCCGCTGTGTTCGTAATTAGAAAATGTGTATAATAGTGCGGCGACGGCAGCCCTGCAATTGATTTTCTCCTTACTTTTCTCGAATCATGAACGTAGCCGCAAAGTCAAGTGACTTCCTCGTCATGTTTATTTTACCGGATTCGTTGACCTACTTTTCAGTCGTCTTCCTCCGCTATAAATCTTCGCTCGTTCTTCCGCATCGCGCATCCACACACGTAAGCCCTTTCGGGTTTTACGAGTGGAAAATGTCGCGATTTATCTCACCGGTTGACTTTTACGGGAAAAAACGTAATAATGATAATAATTAATGGAGAAGGCAGAGCCGTCGATTCCTCGCTTTAAGCGAACGAGTTGGCGATTTTCGAAAGCGAGTGGTTTCGGCGAGGGGCTTTTTCTTTTTCATCTCGCGAACGGTTAATCAACGAGCGTTAATTAATTCTTTCCTTAATCGAGCGTGGCGGCTGTCGCGTGAAATCAGTATGCGCTCGGTCCGGCAAGGCTGCTCGATAATGCGGGCCTCGGAATGCATAGGATGTTGCATTTAGAACGGAATAGCGTAGCGGCGTCGCGGACAGGACAGTGACAAAGTGTCGAGTCACGTAGCGGTGTAGTACAGCGGCCGAAAAATATGCGCCGGCTCGGAGAGTCCTTTCCTGCCTTATCGGAAAACGCATGCACACGTACGAGGACATGCGCGCGCGCGCTGCCGAACGAAGCCGTGCGGCGGCAAACGTGTGCGTTCGCGTGTGTGTGTGTGTGTGATATATGGCACGCAGTATCATTGCAGGAAATAACGTGCTCGAAAAGCGGAAGGGCACCGGAGGACCTACGCGTCCACGGATAATGGCTTAAGTAAAATGCGACATTTTATCTCCAGTGAAAATTCAATTTCGGCCCGCAAAGTGCTGGATCAGGTTTTAATGCTGCTGATATTGCAACTGCGCCCTCCCACTGACGCCTCTCGAAGCCACTCCATGAACATCGCGTACTCCGCGGACGCGCGTACACGTAACACCGCGCATTCGTTAAAGACCAGTCGAAATGTCGCTTCGCGTTTCCGGCCTAAGCGCGTCACGTTTTTACCGCGGACTTCTCGTTGATCGCTTTTGATGAACGTCTGTTCCCGAGATTCGTTAATGCGATTTAATCCGGTGAAATAAATACTGGCGGTACATGAAGTAATACGAGACTTGTGAATCCACATTTTGCGAATTAGGTTTTACAATGAAAATATCATTTTTGGAGAGAAGAAATGTTGATCGTAAAATTCGGATGTTTAAGTCGATCATACAGATCGGTAGTTCAGTAATGATTACCCTCCGTCGTATATTCAAAGTCAATTTTTATGTACAAGTAATTTGTGTGAAAATTCCAAACGTCGTTTACGTTGATCGGAGAATTAAATGAGCCTCGGAACAAATGCGATATATGAAAATAGACTATTAAAGCCTGTAACGTTGCGAGTTCATCTCGCGAGTTCATCTCGGGACGAAGCAAGCATCGGGATTGGCTGGCCGTGCAGACCGGTAATTATTATTCGCGCAGTTAATTCTGTCTCCGAATAATAATTCAGTCGGTAATGCAGTGTCTTGTTTAGTGATGCAAAGCGTATTTGCCCGGCTGAGAGGTGAGCCCGGAGTTTCGTACACGTGCGTTATGCGCACGCGACGGAACGTTTGACAAGGAACGGAAACGTGGCACGCGTTTACAATGGCCAGCAATTACGTAGAGTAGCAGTCGTCTGGCCCTTCGAGACCGTCGCTCGACGTCAAGCGCCGTGCCCGGGACTCGGGGCTGAATCTCGACTGCCGCGACGTACCCGTCAGCCGCTCGTTAGTGTCTCGCCCGGCAGTCCGACGAAAATACTCTATTTTCCACTTTTCTTACACCGCCCTTGGCCGCCTCGGTATCGTCCGTCCGGCAAGAAGCGTACCCCGCTCGGCGATGAAAACAAGCGAGATGCACTTACGGATATTACGTGCAGGGCGAAAAACGCTCTTCCTATCGCGTTCTTTCCGCTTCTCTCCAGGACATCCGACTCGGCGTTTTCACCGGCTTTACACTTCTCGTCACGCACCGTCGTTATTAAATACCGCCGAGGAACCGGCCGGCGAGTTATTCGTACGACAATCAGAAATTATCCGTATTGACCAGGAGTACGATGAAAGATACGTGGAAAGAATGGGGAAACGGTCGACGCGGAGGAGGAGCCCCCGGCGGCGTCGAATAAAAAAAGCCACGATAATACAATTAAACGACAGGCAAGCCTCGAAGCGTACAACAATTTCCAACTTCCAATAAGGTAGATATAGCCCTTGAGAAAATAAATGGATCCGAGACGTCCGAAGTACGGAATTCAATTAACGTAACTTGGAATCGCGGGATATAATACGAGCGCAAATATTCAGCCTGGGAGCACGAGGGGGGGGATAGGGGGAGCGACAGAGGCCGGATTCGGGAGCAGTGCTCGGGGGATCGAGAGATGCCACGCCAAATTATTGGTTCGATAATGGAGGGTGGTATGTACATACAGTTCGATCGTGTAGTAGGTCGGTACGCCGCCGCCGGTGCTGCGGCCGCGCGGCGGGTGAGTCATGCCCCTTGTTTCCGAGCGTTGACGATGCCGATGACGTCGGCGGCGGGATCTGCCGGCTGGTCTATGGATAATTTAACCCGTGGCTGGCTGAATGGCTTATAATTGGCGATGACAGCTCGTCAGTCATGGCATTCAGTCGGTTCGCCAAGTGCACGCTTCTCGTCGCTACCCGAGTTTCGGCCGTTGCTCGCGTTTTACGCCGGCGACGTCGCGTCTTCCATTCACGCCGAGATAACGCGGCATCGGCACTTTCGAACTCTCGCCCTCGCCTGGTTAGCGAGCGGGTCGGCCTGTTCCGGTTGGCCCTTTGAATCTTCCCTCTTCGAATCCGCAACCCCCTTCATCCCTTTCGGAAAACAAGCATCGGCGTTAATTCGATTGGAGGGACGCCGATTTCGCTCGTATCGCAAGCGATCGCCGTGGAGGCCTGTTTCGCGGATTTGTATCGTTGGTTGGGTAAACAGCGCGCTTAAAACCAAAGGCGGAATCACGGCGAAAAACAATAAACGCGGGCGTCGGATGTGCGGTGGAGACTCGTGTCGTAACGTCGTTTGTAGCGGTTTTTACGAGGCCGGCAAAATTACGGGTTTAACGGCGGGATTAAAAGAGAGGATCGGGCGGAAGGCGAAGGCGAGGGTGCGAATGAAATACGGATGAGAGCGGGTAATTCTGTTTCGAATGATATATACGCGTGTGTACCCTCGGCATACCTACCATTGTGCAGCTACCAGTCGAGATATTACCCTAACCGGCCATAATTACGTCATCGTCATTGTCTACGCCCTGCGGCATATATCTCTGCAGAATACCAGGGCAACCTTGCGAACGCTCGGACCGCTACATTCTAACACGAGTACTTACCTGCATGCGTGCAAACACCGGCGAAGAAATTGCGCTCGGTTCATTGACACGCTGTTTATTCACGCCCGGCACATACCGCGGCACAGCGATATTGCCAGGGCGGGTAGAATCGTCGGCGAATAATGCCGGATCTTCTTCTTTTGTCTCCGATCGTAACACCGCGGCTGTTGAAGTTGCAATTTAATCGTCGTTCCCCTGACCGCAATCGATAAAACAGCGGCGGAAAGCGCGTGTACGGTGAACAGGGGGGCGGGAAATTCGTACGGGAAACATTGTATGTCTTTGTTAGGAGCGATCAAAAATAAATGCCGGGGTTTACGCGAGCGTGTAAATAATACGCAGCCGTGTCCCTCCTTAATTTAATGACGCGTAAAACGTAACACGGCCGTAACCCCGTGAACACGCTCCGCACCGGGAATTCAGCGGGGACCGGTGAAATATTTACGGGCGTAGGAGGGCGGATAAAGGAGACGAATCGCCGCGAAGGCATTTCGGGGGCTCCGAGTGGCCGTATTGGATTATTAATAGGGCGCATTGTGCGGAGAGCCTGTTGTCTGTAACGCATCTGTGATCAGAGTACAGTTCCGCCGTCGCCGGCAATGCGACGCTACGCCGGCTACGTTATGTCCGGCACGCTAACCGCACTCCGGGGACGGCGGCTATCGGCTCGCCTCTTAGAGGCCACCTGGTGACTCGCCGTCCGGCAACCCCCTCGGCCCCTACCGGCCGCCTTTGGGGCTTCCGCCGGGTGTTGTTACGCCCCCGAGCAGTAGCCCACGCTGTGCCCACATACTGCCGGCGGTATCTCCGAACGTCCCTCCGCATTTGCGAATTATAGACGTATTAGACCGTGTTTAGCGTTACGCGTATTCGGGCATATGGCGGGAAAAACCAATTTAACGCCAAAACACAGTGGCGACGACTCGTGAGGCGAACAATGGAACGTTCCTGGAACGTAGAGTTTGGCGGTGTATCCTCGGCTATGACACGAAGGCGAAAAGGCGGCGCGAAATTCTCCCGCCCGCGTCGAGATTAAATCGGATTCGAAGCTGGCGAGCAATACGTTTAGTTTGCGCCGGGCAAGGGGGAGGGAAGGGAGCGGGAGAGGGATGCGTAGAAGCGTCAGAGCCAACGGAGTTTCATAAACAAAATTATGCTAACTACCGTGGCGTAGCGCTGATGGGGAGACTAAGAAGTAAGGAAATTTCAGTTCAGACTCAGTTGGATCCTCGCAACCGGTCTTGTTTGTTGTATCTCGTTAATGTTCGCCGCTCCCTCCGACTCGGTGCCTGGCAACGATCGGGCCGGAGAGAAGGACGCCGCTTCCGTCGCGGAATACCGCACTGCTCGTGCAATTTCGAGGTAGAGTAGCGACGGTGACCGATCGAGAAATCGTTCTCGCCGAAAGACGCACCAAATCGGGCAAAACTCGATACTCCCTTCCACTGCCTGAATCGGAAAACTCAGCCGGGAATTAGAAGAAGAGATTTTCGCTGAAAATGCGTGAATTTCATCTCGCGGAACATCGAATATCATCTTTATGTAGGAAATTGGCTGACTCAATCTCTCGATCGGGAAAGGATCTTTCGATGTCGGCGTATACGAACGCAGATGTTTATGTGTCAGTGCCTACAGGTACATAGGCGTATATATGAAATACGTATCTGCTCAAAAGTCGCGTATCTGGAGGATGGTCCAAAGCTGCTCTCGAGACCTTTCAGTAAAATAAAATGAAACGGATATTAAAACGGGTGAGACGTAATTTCCTCGACTTTCGCGAATATAGACAGTCGGCGGCTCTTTCTCTCGCTCCTTTCCCTCCCCCCCCCCCTCCTCGCATCTCGTTCCATTCGTCGGCCGTGATCTTCTTTCGCATATCTGTCACTACGGATGGCCGATTTATTCGGCAAACGCACTCTGAATATTCAACGAATCGCCAAGTAGCGCGGCCAAATCGAATTTCACCTCCCGATCCGACGCGATTGTGACGTCCCGCTGATGAGCTCTGGCTCAGATTGAAATCCGCTGGGAAAACGCGTTTACTGGCTCGTGCGATGGTTTCCGGTGACCTGGTAAGCCGTGGATTACAATATATAAGTTCGTTTTCAGGCTTTTTTTTTTTACTGAAAGATCTGCTCGCGACTGAACGACATTGCAAGTATCTCGTGACGGTCCTCGTAAATGCGAAATTCGTAGCTAATAACGAACCGACATAATTTTTTTTACAACTTTGGGTAATCGATGATTTCGAATGAGCGTAATTATATCGGTAACCTCCGGTGGCAGTAACGGAACGTGATGCAAATTAATGAGAAGTTTGGTTTGTTCTTGCAAAGCAAATTAACAAATTCCCCATTTTCGCAAGAATTTCAGCAGACTCGATTTTTCCGCACGGTTGATGCCGAGCGTTGCGCAGTCTACAAAGGCGGATAACCAGCCGGCAAGCCCGTTATTAGATTCCCCGGGTACTTTTTCCCGCGGCCGAAAATGGCGGAATTAACCGGGCGAGCGGGAACGCTGGCGCGCGGTACTTCACATACAGATGTCTTTTCAATAAAGGCGCGTCGGCGTGGCGGTGGGATCATTTCGACAGTTTACCAATCGCTGCGGTTCACCGACTATGACCATTGCTAACTAAGCGGCGGGACGGAAGAGGGTTGTTTCGGCCGCGATCGACCACTTCGGCGGACGGGTCGCTATTTGTACAAGCAGTTTAAACAATAATCAGCCGCCGGTGTACGTTTACACGGCTTCGGTCGTACTTACGTTAAGTCCTTGGACTGTCCGGGAATATTTGACTTTCCAAGAGCCGCCATGCGGAGACTCGGTCAACATAAACTAACGAGCAAATAGATATTATCGATAGTCTTGGGGAGAGATCGGGCTGTACCGACGATGCCGCCCTGTAAGATAAAACGAGGCGGAAGACGACGCCGGAGGATGCGGCGGAGTATCCGGAGCGACGAGTTTGCCAGGCGTTCCAAACTTTTTAATAAGACCGCGAGTCACTTGAAATTTGATGGGACGTCGAGTGGCGTGCTGCGATACGGCATTCCGGGATGGAGAAAAGCGAGGCAACCTCCCGCACCTGAGGGGTCGCTGTCTGCGTGATTTGCATCGCATAGTCAGACACGATCGGGCAAACACAAGGCGGTTTTTAACGCTAAACTCGCGACGGCGGTTCGTCGTGGCTGAGCGCAGCCGTCCTGCTACGTGTCGCATTCGAGCACGCGGAAAAGCTCGGTTCCTCTGAGACGACTGCTTTCCGGCGAGCCATTGTCACTCACTGGTTCGCGGTAACATGATTTTCCGTTCACCTTCCCATCCCCCTGAGATCCGTACCAGAGTACCAGCATAATTTTCCAACGAAAACTGTAATTTCTCGTAGACCGTCTCTTTTTCAACATAAAATTTATAACGTTGTTAAACTTTCAATCGGAGTAACTATTTCGATCGGGTAGAAGTGAAGAATTTTGATCGAGCGCGGTTACGATTGCTCGGAGGATCTTAAAACGGACTGTCGGTATATACGTCGCTGGCCACTCTCGGCTATTGCATGTTTGTTGCATGTGTCCGGCATCTGGGGCGCGTCTCGACCGCTCTCGTGTTCCGAAGTTTGCGGGAGAGGGCGTTAAACGGGAAAAGCGCATCCGCAAGCGAAGCCGCTCGTTCCGCGGGATCGGATTGATTGAGTATTGTTTACGAGGAGCGGCAATACCTCGCGTTATCGAATATCGCCCTTGTCGGAAAAATATCTTCCCCCCTCCCTCCTACGCAGGAACGCGATCGTCTTTGCGCGTATCGACGGCGAGCCCTTTAATTTCGTATCTGCTATCGGATTCCACGGCGATATGAAAATTCTCGTTACTTATTGAATATTCGATGAAATCAGCAACACGGTAATTCGGGCGGGCGCGCCTCTCGGCGACGAAGTTTTGTTCACTTAATAGAATTTGCCGAGATGATGTTCTCCGAGATTAAAATCCACACGTCGATCGACGTGGTATGCAAATCCGGCCGCCGTACCGTTGTAGACCGCGCGTTATCAAGCCGGCGCCGATAATACGAAAACAATATGCCGCGCTTAGCTGCGAAGCCACCAATTTCGCCGCCCTTCGAGATATAGGTATAACGCGAGGCCAATCCCTCCCCCTCCTCCCACCCGCTGCTTAAAAGCGTTCTAGAGTGTCGTTTATCGAGTCGGCCACGAGTGGTCCCGGCGAGGTACGCGCGGCGGCTGCCGTTTGCGCTGCAGCGTCGGCATCCTCCTGGGCACATTGATATGCAAAATTTGTAGTTTCAGCAGCAAGCTTATGAAACTCCGAACGCGCGAGTAAACTTCAAAATCCGAAGCCAGTTACCGGCTTTGGCTTTGGCTTTAACCCGCGGATGTCTAATTCCGTGCATTAGGCTGTCTCGCCGCGAATCCACGTATAAGTAGTTATACTTGCCATTAATTCGTCGTTCGGTATAATTCCATGGTAATTATTACCAAATACCGTATTGCAGCAACTTCAATCGCCCACGCCGCGATTCCCATGCCGAGGATTAATTGAAAACGTCTATTTATCAATCCGCCGGTAAACTCAGCTCGTCTCTTCTCCTCCTCTTTACCTTCTTGTTTCTACGTCACTGACACAGATAGGCGATGGCGTCTTTCGCGCTTTTGCCACTCCAACTTGATCAACGCTCTTCCTCTTCTTTCGTTTTACACGAAAAAAAAGGTGGTGGGTGGGAGTAAGAGGTTTCACCAGTGAAAACGACCAAATTTGCCGCGTCTCGGAGATAAGCCTGGCGGAGAAAAGACGCGAAGTTTTGCCGGTGGTGGCGCGCCCATCGACCCTCAAGGATGCATTTCATTGGATACCAAACCCCGAATTTCCGCTTGTTTTCCTTGGGCAGTAGTTTCCTCGCGATCCTACGCGAGAGCCCCGATGATTCCATCCCTTCGGCAGCGGTACGACGCCGGGAAACTTTCAAAACGCAAGGAATTTGCGAGGGGAGCGTCCCCGGCGTTCTTCGCGGCTTGAATTATCCGTAGCTTCGCACTTTGACGGGGCGCGGAGGGTGCGTTTCATCTTCCCGCGGCAGCCGTAATAATAAGGTAAACATTTCTGCAAAATTCCTTTTGAATAGTAATGTCTATCCCTGAAGATGAAATCGCACGGTTTATCACGAAAGGGGAAATAATTTACCGACTAACGCATCGACTTTTATACCCCACACTCCTGGACGCTTTTAAACAAGACCGAGGAAGCACGTTTCTCCTGGACGGTTCTTCTTCCGACGCGAGTTAAAGAAATCGGTAAATTGATTTACGCTGTACAATTTATCGCGCGTCTTCCGCGAAAGACCGTTTCTCTTATCTAAATTGGAACATATTAAAAGTGAAATTGGTACATTATAAACTGTCCTCGTAAATTCCGCTAATTCGGTCAATGAGAAGTTTACGCCAACGTTTTTCTCTTTTTCCCTCAAACTTCGGACGTTCTCCGCTGCCGTGCAAAAGCGACACTACGACGTTCTTCAATCACGCCGAATTCAATATTTAAGCAAGACTCCACTGCGATTAAAAACGTTACGGGTATAATAATTCGCG
>JABFPT010000137.1:13159-25310 GCA_022817245.1 Nixonia krombeini | reverse complement strand
ACAAAATCATACTCCTATTAAAAAACGCTACGATAAATAAAGCAAAAAAACGGGTGTCTCGCATAAAACAATATTTTTTAGAAATGCGTGGGATTTATCCATATGTTACTTTAATTAAAATTTTCAGTCTCTATTGAATTAAAATTAACATTGTATATTTCACTTTCGTGCAAATATTTTCATCGTACCGTGAAAAAAAAATGACGAGGCATTAGGTTTTACATGAACAGAAAGAGATCCGAATAATTTTTATTTTCTATATTACAACGAACGTAAATAAACGTAATTTTATAACGTCGACAGAAGTTTACACGAAAAAAATAACAATGGAGTGCAAACAGTTTTATTATGTCACTGCATTATAATGTTTTAAATCATAGTACGTTAACAAATTAATAGTCTGAAATACATTATAAAAAAATCGAAACGCAATTTCAGCATTCCGTATAATCACATTATAGAAATCACGAGTTATCTCCTTTCAATAATAATCGCAGATGAGGTTAAATCAAAGTCGTTCACATTACGAAAGTAAAACAATAACAAAAGTCACATAACGTCAACATTAGAAACGAACATTGCTCTCCACGTAATTCCGGCCAGCAGTTCCAAAGAAAACTCTTAAAATCAAGGAAATCGTTTAGTTAACCCCATTCGAGAAATCGATTAATCGATCCGATTCGTGCAACCTACTATTCGGCCAACGGTAACAAGCCGTGCCGCGATATTGAATTCGTCACTGCGAAATTCTTCACGCGTTACAACTATTCGATCAATCGAAGCAAACAAGTCGGTCGAGCCATACGGACATTTTCAGCGCGTTACTTTTCCCATGTAACAGCGCGTCTCGCCGAGCAGAAGGAACGAGATCGATGCGCCGTGGGGCGACTCAATTAAGATCGATATTTCTCGGATGGCGATGCCTACGCTCGGAGCTTTCGGTTTCATCGCCAGTTCCAGCGATCGCACACGAGCCTCGGCGACTGCGGTGGTCGCGGCAGGAACGGCAATAGCGAAATAGATTACGGATAGTGGTGGGCAGCGATCGTGCACAGCTTTCTCTCTCTCTCTCTCTCTCTCTCTCTCTCTCTCTCTCTCTCTTTGTCTCTCTTCCTGTCTCTCCTCATTCGTTAATGCGATATAGCTCCGCTGGTCTGATACATACGCGGTTATTCGTGCAGAGAGTTATTCAGAAAACAGGAAGTAACTGTTCCACGGGCCTTCCGGCAAATATACCCAATAAATTCGTTATTCTCGTTTCAGCGAGGAATAACACTGTGCGATACACCAGGAAAAGTGTGCACCCCAATATTGGCGAAAATGTCGAACGCGAAAGCCTATAAAAACTATTCCGCCTTGATTGCGACTGCAAAATCCAGGTGTATATTAAAACTCGGCGAATCCTGTAATTACGTCATTGTTACGCCGCTCGATCGGCTTCATTCGCCGAAACAATCTCGTTACCGCGTGAAAGCCAGTCGCGCATAAATTTCCTCTATCTTTCCGCGCGATGCAAGATCGTGTTAAAGAACCGAAATTACTCAGCGTCAATTCGTCCCCGGACGGCGATGATTATTCGCACGCGTTAGCGGATTAACTCGTGGCAAAAAGAAAAGGATGAAAAATTGTAGAACGCGGAATGCGTTTACGCGTATCGCGTGCAAGTCAACGGCTACAGCTCGCGTTCTCCCGTCGCAATTTCAGAGGCTGACTTTTTTCGTCGGATCCGGCGATGTTCTCACAGCGTCAGCGTTTCCACGCGCCCGGGAGGGTTAAAGGATCCCGAGGGTCTTTAAGAGTAGGAACGAGTTAATCGCCGAGCGGATACGCCTTGAGAGCGTTAAACCTTCCCCCGGAGGTTGCGTTTTACCGTGCTTTCGCCGAGAGTCAACGATACTTTACCCAAGACGGGTTAGAGATAAGGATTGATCGATAGAGCAAATATAATAACTACAGATATTTGGTATCCTGACGAGCGAATTACCAATGAGAGGAAGAAGCGGGAAATCCTGGGTAATGCATCGAATTCGTAGTGTCAACATTAACCAGTGCTCGGCTTTCGCTCCCTCGTAGACGTGACCCCCCACACCCTGATCTTGGCAATTCGCGAGATAGAAATAATGGCTTTATCGAATTGCCCATGAAAAGGTTTCCCGAGGCCGAGTCGTCGAAGATTCTTCTTCCCGCGTACGTTGATTGCAGTTTCGTTTTCAATACTCTCGGCGGAAAGCGGCCGCGCAGGCGCGCCTCACTTACACCCCTTTCCGCTTTCGATTCCGGCGTCGTATACGTATACGACGTACATTCGGTACGTCTAATGAACACAATCCCGGGCTTTCAGTTATATACGCAGACACAGACGATGCGCGCAGCCGTAAGCCAGCTGTTTACGGCTCCAAAGAGCTTTTCCTTATTCCTTACATGGCGGTTGGCAAGCAGCGCGGAGTTGCCGTCGCAGTATCATAATGTTCCTATACACATCGCCACTTGTTCACGGTTGAAAGCCAAAGTACGCTTCCCATACGTGTAAACCAGGCATGGCCGAACCAAATGGTTTCACGGGCCACTTTGACGACGCGTAACGTTACAGCGGGCCGCACTTTTAAAAAGTGCAATGCAAATAAAAAATGAGTAAAACTTTATTGTTCAACTATGATTCCATACGATTAACTCTCGAGTCTCAGTTAATGACACGTTTGTCTATCCTTTCCTTCACTTAATTTTCGTAAATCTATATTTACGTTCGACGTCGCACATCTTAATTCCTTTTCCAAATTGGCATCCGTTATTGAAGCGCGTGACGAACTCTTTGAAAAATTTCATCCTCGGAAAAAAATGTTCTGAAGTTCGTGGTCACACTTGCGCTTTACAACAATGACTAATGCGAATTTTCATTTATTTATGTAGAATAAAAAACAAAGGTTTCGATAGAAATATAAAATCAGCCGCGTGTTGGCCAGGCCTGGTGCAAATGGTTCTTTCTGCCTTTTTTCTTCGATACGCGAATGCTTGCACGTTCACACGCATACGCGCAAACACACACTCACACCTTATACATACACGTTCGCGCATACTGCCGCACCGACAGTTGCGTATTCCGACTGGATTCTTTTCTAACGACCTATTCCTTACCGTAGATGCTCGACGTCAAGGATGATGGTCGCGGGGTTTTCGTATGCAACAGTCCTGGACCGGATCCCTACACATCTCAGGATCTCTACAATCCCGTATACGAGGAGCTCAGCAACGGTAAGTAGTCGCGAGTGCATGGATCTGAAATACTCCGGCGATCTCTCCTTTTTCCTCCCAACCCCTTCCAAACAACACCGCGGAAAGTTACACCGCTATCTATTTCGCTCTCACGTCAGACCCAAACGTTCATTCCGTATTTTATTTCCGCGGAAAATATTCTTCAACCGGTCGGATGCACTACACGACGGACACTCGCGAACGGTGTCTCACGGATTGCGCTTTTTTTTTTGCATTCGTCGACGAGCAGTCGTGCAGTTATAATTAAAAATGTCGTTCTCTTTCGCGTACCAGCGGCCGGGAAAACCCGTTCGGGAAAAACTACTTTCGGTACATGGCACGTTTCCGCGCCGGTTTATGACAATCGAACAGCTGTTGGCAGTTTTGAGAACGTAACGATGGTAAATGGCAACTCGGGATAGCTACGACGATGATTATTTCTGATACTAATTACGGAACTGTTGCTCCGGCAGTTTTAGGCGCGTCGAGGTGAGTCGATTTCACCGTTTCAAAGACGACGACACCGCGCGGCGCATTTCGGCCGTCTTTCATTACCGCGGGACGCGATTAAAAGTCTTGTTATCGTTTTTACCTGCGCTGTTTTGGATGTAATAACTATATTAGTGTAATTACCGTTGTTAACGCAGCCGGGTTACGATGACAGCGGCTATTCCTACCACAGTGCGTTTGTTCCAACAGCCACAGCAACCCAATTACTATGACCACAATTACATAGTTTCTCCTGCCACGATTCTTTGGATAATTTCGGAATAATAGCATTGTTACAATAACCGTGCTGAGGTCAAATGTAATTACATTCCACGATTACTGCTGCCACATTGACTCGCCTTTTTTCGTTCCACTGGCTACGGCAACTACAATTGTAGTAGCTGTTACTACAACATAAATTTCAACTCAGTAGCCGCATCTGTTTTTTATACGTTTTACCTACCTTCTTTTTACGATGTAAATGTTTCATTAATTTCATCATTCTCGTACAATTTCTCGTATATGGATTTATCTTTCATTCGCTCGTAGTAAATTACTCGTAATCGGAGTATCATACTTGACAAGACTAATACTGAATTACTGTTATTTCGTTATGTCTACATCGCATGGCTCGCTGTTTCATTTATTTGTAAAAACAGCAGGACGGAAGCCATCAGTTACGCTAATTGTCTTGTTAATGAAATTTCCCTTAAACAACGAAGGAATATTACCGGGAATTACCATTATTTCCGCTCTCTATTATTAGCCCTTGACTTTTTCCCTCCCGAAATAAGTAAGATGGAAGAACGAAATACTTGTTTCGCGTGTCACATTCGTTCATATTCTACCGAACGAGCCCGGTAATAATTTATGCAATAAAGTGTAACCCACTTTCGCGCGAACAACGGCATGTCAGGAGCAGAGACGATTCGCATCAAATTCAATAATGCGGATTCATTGCTCGCATCCCGCTATCGCATTTACCGAACCGCTATCAATTATTCGCGAGCAGCTTCAAAAACTACAAACGCGAAAAAGAATGCCCGTATTACGCGTAAAGTAAACCGGCTGAGCAAAGAGAGAAACGGCAATTCGATTTTCGGATTTTACGACGCGTATCAACGAAAGCGCATTTGGCGAGCGTTGCATTAAACATCGGCAAATACGATAAGAAACGGCGCCGGGGCTTGGCAGATCAAACGGAACAAGTTTTAAATCGTGTAAACGCCAGTCTTCCTTTTTACCAGGCGCGTGACCGTGTCAAGGATGTAAGCGTCAATTAGGATCGCAACGGAGGATGTAAGCGATGCCCGCGCGACTAAATTGCATTGTTTGGAGCAGTCCGTTACTCGGTTTATTTATTCATTCGCACGTCTGCCAGGCGAACTGTTGGGCCAACACGAGTCGAATCCGTTGAACTTTGCCGACGAGCGCCCCTTGTTCCCAGCGCTGTTCCCCCCCTGCCACCCCCTCCCCTTCCCGTCTACCCTCTTCGCACGACTCTTCCCCCCTTTTCCCGTGCTTGCAGTACCTGGCCACAACCGAACGGAAGGTCGACGCAGGCCAGGACCTTCCAACTTATTTGCCATTAGGTGGCCGATTAATTAACAAGAAGATGAGGCATTCGGCGTTTGACGTGGGATCATTAATCGAATGAGCAGCACGTATTGGCTCAACCGCTGGCAGCAGTGTAACGCTGCTTGGTATTTGGAGCTTGATTTGAGGAATGATCGGTCATTTTACAGAGGCTGATTTCGCTTTGCGCATCGCTTCCGTGTCAGTCGTTTCACGGGGCGAAGTTAACTCTCAAAGGAAAATCGGTCGCTGCCGTTACATCGAAGCTTTTAGAATATCATTTAAATATGTTTAGGTGGTTTCGTCAAAGGGGAGCGTTCGAAGTCGAGACAGCGAGAGAGATAGACATAAGTGAGGTATTTTGATTAAATCCACCGCGGTGTCTTTAGTCGGTTAAAGGAGCGCGCGTAGTTTGGATGGGATTTGCAACTGTGGTTTGACGAGAAACGACGCGATTATGGCGTAAAAACGAGCGGTATAACGCGAGGACGAAGCGTTGACTCATGGCGGGCTTTTTGCTTCGATTTTCGCAGGCGATCATCCGGAGACGGACGAGGAGAGCGAGCTGAACGCGCGAAATCGATCGCACCATCATCACCACCATCACCATCATCACCATCATCATCACCATCGACTGCCGAGCTCGAAGCCGGCCAGCGAAGACGAGTTCGCCGAGGACGAGCTATCGATTGGCGAAACCTCCGAGGCAAGGATGCTGACCGCCAGCGGGCCAGTCTGGGGAACTTGTCCAACCGGTGGCCGACTTTCCAAAGAACGCCGGGGCAGGAGTCCAAAAAGCCTGGACAGGCGCCGCAGAGACAAGAGCCACGACGTCGGCGAGTTCCACGAAGGGATGCTCCTCGACGCCTTGCTCAAACTTTATCCGAGCGTCGCAGGTATGTAAATAAATTGCGCGGGAAACTTCGATCCTGGCGAAATTGCCGCGTCAAACGAGCGCGTCGTTCCGGCTCGTTTTTCCACCGACGAGCCGATTCTCTTTCCGCCGTTATTTTTCCAACTATTCGGCTTTTGATGCTCCCGGACGGGAATTCGGTCGATTTAACTAGAATTTCTTCTTCCGTATAACTTGCCGAAGCGTCTGCATAGCGCAGACTTCGATCAAGCCTTTGATCATCAAACGCTTTCGACCCACGTACGAGGCGCAGTGCGCGATAATAGACGCCTGTATACCTGTACAGTTAACCTTCGCGGTTGTGTTACTCTCCCATTTAACGTCCGCTCATCTCAAATTTACTTCGGTTAAATCCGTACAGAATTCATTACGCGAGTCCATCTAAGACCCGCGGTCGATGGAAAAACGAAAACGACCCGCGTCAAATGTTTTTGTCATCGGATACTGTTCCAGTCGGGACACTTTTGTACACATGTCCGCTGTGCGATCGACAGTTTCTCGCATGCTCGCGAAAACGCATCGAACTTGCGAACAGTTTCACCGGCCATTCTCCGGGTTGCATAAATGTCCCGGGTTGCTGAAAAATATCGTATCGCGGCGAACAAAGCGAGCGTTTCTGTTCAGTGAATCGGCAGCTTTTTTTTTTTTAATAAAATTAAATACTCTGTATGGGTGTATTCGTAATTTCTATAAATCCGTGTTTCCATTAATGTCGTAAAATACGATTATTTTGATGCGTTTCACCGATCCTCTGTTATTTTGACACGGCGCATTAATACGCTCGCGCATTGTCGTTTAATTTGTAATATTAAA
This sequence comes from Nixonia krombeini, assembly GCA_022817245.1. Lineage (NCBI taxonomy): Eukaryota > Metazoa > Arthropoda > Insecta > Hymenoptera > Scelionidae > Nixonia > Nixonia krombeini. Next base: position 18,271 of record JABFPT010000137.1, on the reverse strand, counting down.
ATCAAACATGTTATTAACAATGGAAACGAACGCTGAAAACATTGATCGTAATTGCTGATGTTCGGAATACAAATTACATGAAAATAATTATAATGGAGATATTGCATTACGGATCGGTGCATCCGATGATGAAACCGCCTGATGCTAATTAATACAGCCTGTAATGGCTAAGCGTAATATTATTAATACAAAAGCGTAGTCTGTTTGAGTAGCATAACGCGGCAATAAAATACAATCAGCCTTAATCTCTGCACTGTAGCTTCTTCCACGTACTTTGCACCTGAAAATGCATGTAACCATTTTGGATATTTACATTTATTCTCACGTGCCTTCCAACGTTGCTGCGTTCGCTGGTAACGAATATTACACACAAATGGAAAAATTACTCTTGTCTTCTTGACTATCACGCTTTGAAAAGAGAAGTAAGGATAATAACTAGGAATAAAAATGCACTGTTCGTTGAATACGATCGTCCCATTTTTGGTGATTTATGAATCTGTTTTGCACTTAAAAAAATTTAATAGTTACTTGAAGAAAAAAATAAAAGTGATCTAAATGAATGGCATGAAAATAATCTAAACTAGAAATGACGTCAAAAGTGGGAAGATCAGTTTGAGGGAAGAACATGCACCTAGTTTTGAAACATTGTAGATTTCTATATAAATTGTAATACATTGACACGCGATACTTCTGAAAAAGTATACAATATCACTTATATCGAGTCGACGCAGCCGCGTGTTTAGGAAGCGTCAGAGTAAACGCAAAAGCGTATCGAGCGAGCCAATGTACGAATCGCCGACAATCTTTGTTCCAGGAGTAGCGGGTGCGCGCACAAACGGAACCGAAAGTCAGCGGCAGCAGTCGGTGCCGTCGGTGGCTCACAGGCTGCCTTACTTGCTGCCGCCGATAACTCTCGGCCAGGCGCCGAGGGTGGAGGAGAATCCGTACGAGAGCGTGCCGGTGCTGGAACCGTTGCAGCGGTACACCAGTCAGAGCCGGAGCAGCAACAAGGACACGTCCACTTGGAAGAGCAGCGGCAAAAAGCACAAGTATCCGCAGTACGGGCCGGATTACTACGAGCTGCGAAGCCAAGAAAGTGCTCCGGTTTACACTCAGGTGGGTGACACGTACGCGGATACCTATGCGCAGCCGACGGACAGGCTGCAGTGCGGCGACGACAAGTACAGCCAGCCTGTGTACTACGTGCCCGGCGAGCCCGATCAAGTTTCCACCGGCAGGCTGTATCAGGCGCAGCCGGATAGTAGCTTCGGTAGCGATAGCGGCTACAGTCATCACACTTCCGGCACTACCGGCACCACCGGTACCACCGGCACTCGGGGTAGCAACTCCAGAACCAATCACAGGAAGGACAAGCACCGGAATTCCTCCCACCACTCCCATCAGTCCGCTGACTTTATTGTATCTTAAGGATACGTTCCACTGGCACTGCAGATTCTACCCCGTTTTATCAGATCCTACAATATTTAACTTCGCTTTTTAGATTTGTTACCAGACAACTGGACATTCCAACCAGCCGTTGTTGAGCTTTTGGAGTATTTTTATTTTCCTTCGTGAACCAAAATTGCCCATCTTCGGTCTTTCCGAAAGAAATGCTTTTTTATGCATACATTTCAGTGGAGCGTTCCCTTTTGTCCGCAGGGCAATGCCGGGAAAGGCAGTAAAGTCGCGTATATGGGTGATTCTTTTATAAAGACGATGAGATAATGATAACTCGAAATTCAGTTTAAGTCTTGTGGACGAACTGTACTGATACGCGACTTTTTATTATATCGCTGTATAGTGGCGAAAAGTGGAGCAAATAATTGTAAATAGAAGTGTTCCAATCTGCGAAAATCACCCGTGTAAAGCTGAGCTTTATTTCGTTGTTATTCTTCTTTTTGCAAATGTAACGCAGCTTGTTACTTTTGCATATAGTCATCTTTGAGATGTAATCTTTGTTCTACTTTTTTACATGTTTCTACCAATAAGCGTTTCCGATGAATGATAAAACTTTTATACTACTTTTTTAGTTTTCTACTAAATTTGTAACTATTGAGGAAATAATTCAAACGCATGAAAAGTATCATGTAGCCAACGCTTAATATGTTTTTTAGTATAAGCAACACAAGACTTGTGTACGACGAAATTTAATTTATTCTTGTCAAAAAAAAAATTGCGTTTTCTTAGGCAACTTGCTAAGTCAGTTTTTCTGTGATATGATTATTTAGTCTACTCGCGGTTATATATTTTCCAGCTTTTATAACTATACAATTACCGGCTGGTGAATATTATTATCGCGCACATTATGCGCCATGAATTTCGCATTAGGTTTTGAGTCAGTTGTTTCCGTCGCCAAACACGCGACTGTTTACCAATTTCGCTGCGTCCAAATTTTTGTCCTTTTAATTTTATTGGACTATTTATTTATTAAGATTTATTTACAATTGACTAATACACACTCGTACACTCACCGAGTTTAAAGAAAATATTGTTACTATATTTCGTTTATAATTAAGGAAGTGAAATTAATATATTTTTATTCGAATTATTAAGGTCATAAAGGAACTTTATACTTGTAAAAACAAATTAAAATGAAGAGGAAGTGTGTCTATATCAGATATAAGCAAAAAGGAAAACTGATGCATCTTATTCAATAAATTGAACAAAATGTAAGGTAAACACGATCTTTATTTTTTTCAACAGAATACTATCATTAATCACACGATTGCTTTATATTGCGTTATAAAGTCATCAGTGAGAGAAATGGTCTTTGCTTTATTGTACAATATACATCAAATGCAGTAGGAATGAATTCATTTGCAATAACCGTCGAGATGAATTGGTTTTCCTCGTTTCTTTCGTCGTCCGTATGACTTATGAATTCTTAAGTCACAATAAGTCTAAACGAGACTCAGGCTTTCACCAAAGGACGTTCAGTACTACAATTTAAAATACTCGTCCATAAAGTTATCCGTAATAGGAGTCGAGGAATAAATGCTTGACACGCTCATGCGCGATGTTTCAGAATTTTATTTTCCTCGTTATAAATCGGGGAAGTTCAATCGTAAGAATTTTAAACGACATTTCGCGTCTTCTTTTCATCAACGACGAATCGCGTATGCTCGTCGTCGGATGGCTTTTTGTTCTCTGATAAAGGTAATGGATAGAGCGAGGAAGCGATAGAGAGAGAGAGAGAGAGAGAGAGAGAGAGAGAGAGCGAAATGTGGAGAATTCTTTGACTAGGTTGTACAGATTTGACGATAAATGTACGAGCGATGTGTAATTTATAAATCACGTGTGAAAAAGTAAGAGCACGCGGCGAGCGTGAGCATGTACATACGAAGGAACATTTTCTCCTGTGTAGCATAGCCTGTACCATATCGTTACGAGTAATAGAGACTTAACATAGGATTTTTCAAGTTATTTCTACAGTTAGGCGACGCTGTGCAATCACCGCGAGAAAGTTGCGGGCGTAATGATTGCGACGTGTGTGGATCGATTCACGCGGAACTGAATAACTTTTCAAAGTCGGTTTGATTCAGTGCGAACAATTTTCGTTACGCGCGGCATCGTATGCAAATGATGCGACTAACGTATTTCGGCGCTTTCGACCGTTGACGAATTTTCGCGATATTTTATTTCGTTGCTTGGTCACGAACCACGTTGAACCAAACCGAATCTGATTGAGTGAGATTCGATTAGGTCATGCTGGACTTGACCAAACTGTGTCACGATAAGTAATGTAATTTGGTTGACTCTCGCGAAATACGGAACGGCGGATACGCTCGAGAATTACGCAGAAAAACCAAAAATTCGTTACAACACTTTGAGTATAATGTTAAAAATAATACAGCCGCACAAATGTCCCCTGTTAATTAGATCCCATTCCAACATCAGCGTGAATAACAACTACCGAATGTTGATGCAACATCAATATTATATCATTTCCGTTGCAACCCGTTTCATCGCGAATTCGAAATTTTTATACGCTTGAATTTATTATCGCTTTCAACAGAGAAAATCAAATTACCGTTTTGTGTCAAGAATCGTTCATCTCGGTTGGAATAAAACAATAGTGATTTTAATCCAATTTTTGCACACGTCGTTGTACAGACAACTTTGTATATTAGTCATCAAGAGGAAAAGTCAAAATTGTAAAAAAGAACTATTCTGATGGTGAAAAGAGAGTCAGAGCTTGGTAATCTAAGTCACGAAAGTCACTGTGTATGCAGTTGTAATATTATTTTTATTATATCATCAACTTTTATTTATTTTTTTTAATTAAATTCTATTTAATAAAACATTTGTTTGTCAACAACATACACGACAAAAGTTGTCAAAAAGCTTTTGTTACAAAGTAAATGAGTGAAAATATCATAAAATGACTTTCAAGGCGAACAAAGATGGAACGAGAACAGTGCACAGGAATAACTGCCACGATGCAAACATTTGTCTGTTCGATCCACCAGCATACAAACGAAATGTACGCGATGCTCATCCGAGAGCGCATGTTTATAAGTGAGCAATGAAAATGTACGTGTGCTTACGGAAGAGTGAAAAAAAAAGATACGAGTGCAAAAGAGAGAAAGGAGCGGTAAAATGACTTGACAGCTAATTGCGTCAGCTTTATTGAATTTTCAAGCATCGCCTGAATTGCCATTAACAGGAATAAACTTTATAAAATTAGAATTTACGTTAGAGCCGAGTTCTGGCGCGGCTTCAATTTTGAATGCAGCTGATGCAGTTGACATCGAGAGATGAAAACGCTTTTGTACCTTTGCGTCCATATTAGTCAAACAAACGGATACATATACATATACAAATATAATATACACATTCACACGTATTACATATAAAATATTACAAATAGTTACTACTTAATAAAAATAGTACGCGCAGAACTGATTTGTTAGGGTCGCAATCGACGCTACGATTCGTATGTAATTCTATTGATTCGTGAAATCACGTATGACTTATTTCTGTCTTTAGGTCTATTGTACGCTCATTAACGGAGATAAGATACTCCCTTTGTTCGATTTTGTTCACGCGCCATTGTTTGTTATTATTTAGTTGCGATTTTATAGCGGATTATTTATTATTTTTTCTTGTTAT
>JABFPT010000136.1:22281-34027 GCA_022817245.1 Nixonia krombeini | reverse complement strand
ATAAACCAAAAAATAAACTTTTTGTTCGTAACTATTTTGAAGGTGTTTTTCTACAGATGTATACTATTAATTGAAAAATAAAACACAAAATCGGACTCTTTTCGCTTCCAAAATTGAAGAAATGCGCGAAAATTATGATATGCAAAGATCCTTTAATCCTGACTCAGAAGGATACGAGAAAGGTGTACTCGAAGGTTATGTTAGGCAACCGTGTATATTCATTACGACTTAATGCGCATAACAGCGTCCGGCTTTCCTTAGGTCACTAATTACGCATTCGAGACGGATGACTAATGCGGAAATTAGAATTTATAATAATGAGGTTGTACATTTCCTGTGAATATTTATTAACTAACTTGTTATTTACATCAGATACGTCTAATACCTCTTCAACGTACCACAAAATGTTTATAATTTTGACAAATTTGAAATAATGGTACTGTCAAGGGGAATCAATGAGTCCACTTACGTGTTCTGAGGCAAAAGCAGACCCCGACAACCGCGAGAATTACAGCCAGTAGTGATATTACGCTTGGCGCTAACACGTGAGCATCAAGATACAATGGGGTTTCTCCCGTTTCATGTGGTGGTCCTTCTTGCATCCTAGTATTTCCGTTTGGCGTCAAAGTACTAAAGAGATATTCCGCCTGAGTAGAGCCTGCGTTATTGTAAGCTGTGATCCTCAGTTCATAACTGGTGCCGCTTTCCAAATCCACTATAGAGAATCTCGACTGCGGTGGCACATTGTTGGAAACTAAAATAATCACTGCTCTTATAGACTTTTCATTTTTCAAAATTTTCTTATTCAATTTTTACATTCAATTGACATTTGCTCGCATAACATTTTATTTATACTTTCCCCTGCTATCAATAAAGTACAATGAAGCAATGTATCAATTAGTTAACTCACATTCCGCGTTCGTATGAAACGGTCCGGTACTCGTGTTCTTAATATAAGTCGACAAAAGGTGCATTTTTTGAACTACATAGATTTTTGAAGTGTATCTGGCGGAACAGACGTTACGGCACTTTCAAAAACGCTGCAACGTACGTTCCATGATAATGAAATTTCGCATCAACATCAGCCGGCTCTTTCAGTTCAGCGGAGTATGAAGCAACGCGTTTTCCGGAAGCGAGTTGCGAGAACCTTGTCGAATAATCTCGAGCTGGCAATTTCTACCTGACCTAAATCTGCCGGAGGACTCGCCAGAGATCAATGTAGCAAACTCACCAAGGAGCCAGTCACCGGGATACCTCCTGTACTCTACGACGAAATAAAGCAGAGGGCAACCGCCGTCCTGCCAGGAAGCCAGCTCTAGCACGACGGAGGTTAGGTTGGTCTTGATGAGGTGCTGCTTGGCAGGCGCGATCGGCTTGTTCCCTTTGGTCCGTGCGTTCTCAACTTTGCTCGCGCTGCCGCTGCCGATACGATTGAAGGCCGCCAGAGTGAATTGGTAGTTTGTACCACACTGCAAACCCTCCAGCAGGTGATTGTTGGCTCTCCGGTCCAACATTACTTCTTCCCATTCGGCGTACTCACGGCGGTAGGCCAGTAGGAATCCCTTAATAGGAGCTCCACCATTGTCCCCCTGCTTCCAACGCAGCTGAACAGCGTTGTTCGTGGTTCCGGTCGCCAACAGGGTGGGCGGCGTTGGCGGAACTATGCGGAAAGTTTACCAATTAGAACTTACAGGTTGCTCGCAGTGACAAACCCGAGTTTCTGAACCGGCGAGGATTTCAGGAAACACGCTACCGTTTTTCCTCGTTGTAGTGTGTGCCGCATGACTAATATCTCTATTTATCATAGAACGGAAGTTTTCGAAAATGTAAGATAGAAAAAATTTCAACACCGCGGCGAGATTGTTGTCGGTAAAGCGAAAGTACAGATAGATACGGATGTCCCAAAACACGGTAGATTCAAAGCAGTGAAATGTGAACCTTTTGCGACAAAATTTTATTCCCTTTTACGTTAATTGGACGTTATTCATTGGACACGTATCTGTTAAAAAGATGAGTGGAAACATGCAGCATGTTACACGCACTTTTACTATTTTTATGTACATTACTCTTCAGTCGCGAGTATTTCATGTTTGCATATAAATAACTGTTAAATGTTTAATGTATGTAAACTCGCCTGAAATTGAAATATATACAAACAAACTCAGCATGTGTCTGTCAATACACTTTTTATTAAAAAATCATTTCACAAATATTCGTTTCAATGCAACTCGATTCAAGATCAGCATTCTGTGCATATTTAATTACATTTTTAGGGGGAAGACTTTTCGCATTAAAAATTCGTGGCGTACTTCATTTGTACTCCTATAATTGAAAGTGTTGAAAGAAGAACAACTTAATTACTTTTCTGATTGTTATTGAAGTATAGGTCAATTTATTATTTCAGGTAAAACGTAATTTCGTTGTCTAATGGATCAACTAAAAAGTTTTATTTAAAAACTATTGAAATGCGATACACATATACTTTTTAAAGATGTGCGATTCTTATTTGCAAAGTGACCTATGTGCCAAAATGTCAACGACTATTTTCGCATGAATCGTATTAATACGTTAATGCACTGTAAACTATGTTATATTGCCTCATACCTTGAACCAGAAGTGCATAAATAATTTCGTCGGAACCGTACGTATTTCTAGCGTGACAGGAATAGTTGCCCTCGTGACTCCTTTGCACATTTTTCATTATAAGACTGTTATCCTGGCCAATGTCGTATCTGGAAATGTATCGTAACAAAGAGAATAAAGTGCAGTCACGGTATCCTTCTCCAATAATACAAATAGAATTTTATGCATTATAGCCACTAAAGTAGGAGAGACATTTACACTTGACTTTGAATTAATTTGAAAGAGTTGGAATATGCAACCTGCTCCTCACCAACCTGTGTTGTTTTTGCAACTTCACGCCCCCAAGACGCCATTCGACGAAGGGTCGTGGAATGCCTACGGCGAGACAGGCGAAGCTTACGTCCACTTTCCAGGGCACCACGATGAGTCTGCCGAACGATATTATCGCAGCTGGAACTGATCAATGTGATGTGTGAAATTCCGAAATGCGCATCGAAGGTATTTATGACTCTACTGATACCATATTTCCAACCAACGCTAAATTACCGGAATACTGCGTCGATGACGCAGTTTGGATGCTTTGGATAGTTAACCAAGCCACGGCGAGAAATAGCCCGATAAAAATATCCGACCCTTATGTACCGTGTTCAACGATCAATCCCTACTTCGCAAGAATTTCGCTCGTCAAAAAAAGCGACGATTCACCCGCGAAATCGTCCTTTTCCACGTCGCTCTTATCTCAGAGTGCGGGACGCCAGGTTGGCTCCGCTGCTCCGTAAAAGACGGCGATATATACTTACTCGTACTGCTGGGCTGGAACTTGATGACTTGAGTGCTCGGTCCCTGTCCTATTTTGGTCGAGGCAGTAATCCAGGCTTCATACGTCTCATGCTGCTTGAGCCCCATGGCGTCGTAGTGCAGGTTCTGCGCAGGCAGAGAGCCCTCGATGGTTCTTATTTCTTGGCCCTGCTCCAACACTCGAATATAAACGTTGTACTTCGTAAGGACCCCATTCGGCCGCCGCGGAGGCAGCCAGGATATCACCATTGCGTTTTCCGCGCTGGCTACGGCTTTCACCTTTTCAGGGGCGTCCGGAACTTCATGAAACATTGCAAATCGTAAATACGAAGATGTACGAAACATTAAACGCATCGACAATCGGGAGCAACATTTATCGTGAATCTCATAACGCGTTACGGTTAAACGCAACGGATTACGGTAATGGCAAGCGTCGCTGTTATTTTACAATTTAATACGCTCAGCCGACCCGAACAGTTGATTAAACGTCGACACACGGGTATTTTAGGAATATCGATTGTTTTCTCCGACTCTCTACTTCGGTTCGGGACTTCAATACGGGTCCCTCGATTATTGACTTTAACGCGCCAGCAAAATACCAGCGGTTTATAACTTTTGCATTTTTGTATTACACAAGTTTTACTATCAAGCATACCTCCAGAGGATACAAAAGTATGATGCAAAGTCGGTATAAAATTAATTCCATCTTGAGATTTAAACCATGTTCAACATTTCAGTAAAGTATGGATTGAAATAACCAGGGCATGTCCGCAGGCTCTGGTTGATAAAAGCCGATTAAGGCGCAGCGCAGACCGCATTACCAATCGATGGCAAGAATTAAACTTACCAGTTTCTTGGGTGGTGCATGAAACAGGGTTGCTACTAACCCCGTCGCCAGCCCGCGTGCATGCCAAAACTTGCACGGTGTAGTTGGTATACGGATTAAGGTTCTGCAGGACCGTGCTCAAAGCGTGAGTGATTTTCGTTTCCGGCGAACCCTGTAACTCGGTTTCGGCTCCGCTCGTTGCCTCGTAAAGCAGCTTGTAGCCTTGGATCATCCCGTGAACTTTGTCAGCCGGAGGCGGTTTCCACGTGACCTGGATGGTTTCCCCGCTTAGCGCCGTACAAGCTACATTCTGCGGTGGCGCACTCGGCACTGTGGACCATCGTGGAAAAATACTTTACAGCGGCGGTGAATATATAATACTGTAGATTTTTACAAACTTAAATTTTTCATTTAGTCGAACGTTAATTACGTGTAATTGTATTCAATTGGGATAACCTCGCGGTTAACACTCGGCAAGGAGCGAAAGAGCGGAAAGAGTTGGGTTAGGTAAATGTATCAGAGGAAAAGCTAGATGGGTGGAAAGGAGAGCCGATAACCTGCCGACGATGAAGGTCGTAATAGACTCTTCATATAAATACAAGTCGTAAAAGTACGTACCATCCTCGTGAGTCTGCGCTATTATGGGGTCGGATCCTGGACCATCGCCTTTGCTGTTGAATGCCTTCACGACGATGCTGTACTTGGTGTATTTGCGTAGACCCGATAGACGGTAATCGTAGGACCCGTCGCTGTTTCCGGTGATCCCGACGCGAGTCACGTTAGTCACTTGGTCGCTGCTCCTAAAAACCATCGTAAAATTCGTTGCTACCAACCTTTTTGCCACTTGCTCGTTCCACGCGGAACGACTTCCAGCAATTAATCGTTGCTCACGAGAGCCAATCAAATACCGCTAAAAGGGACGAATCGTGAAAGCCTTCGCGTAAAACTGCGCGCATAAAGATGAAGCGATAATTCGCAATTTACGACATTCTCACACGTTCCCTGCACAAATCGTTATGAAACACGGCCGTTTCCGGGCAGATGAAAGCTGACGCTTACCCGATGTTCGTATAGCTGATGGTGTAACCGAGAAGCTCTCCGTTCCAGAGCGACTTATCAGGCGGTCGCCAGGAGATTTTCAGCTGCTGGGGACCTATGGCTTCCACGCTGACCTGGACCGGAGGACCACTGGGAATTTCGCCATCGGTCTGGACCTAAAGCGGGCATTCATCCCCGAGTGAGACAGGAAAACTGAGACGCAGTTAAGCGTATGATTAATGAGTGAAATCTGATCGACTGAGATACTGACATGAAGGATATTGCTCGAGTCTGATGTTCCGAGATGATTTTCCGCGAAGACCCGAAAGTGGTAGATCGTCGCGGGTTCGAGTGGGGATACCAGAGCGACCGTGTTGTCTCCAGCGACCACCTTCTGCGTGTTGTCTTTATGCCACACATCTTTCGGTACATACAACACACGCTTAGAATAATAAATCGGAGCGTACATTAAGATGGATTCTTGTGTGTTGGTCGGAACTCGAAACGGCTCAGCCGCGGCTCGTCATGCTGCCCCGCCGCCACTGCAACCCGCCTCACCGTTGGCTCGTCAGCATGATTCGCGTTTGGCCAAACCGTTTTCCGCGATTTCTCGGTGGAGTTGGGGGGTGAGAGGGGGGGGGGGTGGTGGTGCCATAAACGATTTATTTCCACCTGTCCAGCCCATCAATCTCGCGGTTTCCTTTGGAAACAGCGAGATCGATAAGCGGTCGAAACAGCGTTTGGAAAAATGACACGAGCCAGGACGATGGGGGAGCGCGGGAAGAACCTGCGAGGTGCCAACAGGGAGATGGATTAGCTTGTTTATACGGCGAGAAATCCGCTCCCGCCGTGGCGATGATGCATGTGTGAATGAGCTCCCCTGTTCGCGTTCGCACGCGTCTTTCTTAGATTTCTCTTTATTTCACACGGGAAATAGAATTCGTGTAAATATTGTATGTCGTGAGCTTTGGAGTATCGCGGCGCAAAAGCACGTACCTAGAGCCTTCTTATATTGAACAATGTAGCTGGAGATGGGCGAGTCGGGACTCAGGGGATCCGAATTGCCGGAAGGTGGCTCCCAGGCGAGGCGTATCGAGCGACTGCCCAGCTCGACCACGTGTAAATTTCGGGGAAAATGCGGCGGCTCCTGGACAAGCAGATTGATGGTCGCCGTATCGTGGCCGTAAGCGTTGCCAGCGACGCACATGTACTCGCCCCGATCGGAATGCACAGCTTGATTGATCCGCAGCTCCGAGACGATTCCGTTTGGCGTCGGCATATTTTCCACCGTGTACCTGCGACGGCGGTTTTAATTAAAAGTAAATATCTATTATCATCGCTCACCAGCCGCAACCCACGCGTTTATTGGCGAAGCATGAGGAAAAAGGCGCAACGTTAAGGAAATGTTTGTTTATCACATTCGACAAGTACGGTTTTGCCGAATTTCGTGCGACCGCGGACGAGAATTTGAATTAAACGTAGAAATTGCGCGGAAGGTAACGAAATGGAACGAAGAGTAATGAAAATATGCGCGAGTAATAGAAATATTTTAAATTTTCGATCAAAAATCACGAGTAATCGTCGGCACAATTCTGTAAATTATTTCTCCGGCTAGAGACGCCGTATTATGGATTGACATTACCGCGCTTCGCTGAATTCCTCCGATAACATTGCGAGAAAAATTGGATAATCGTCGGTCGGAATGATGCGAGGGTAGTGATAAATTGGCGCATGCCTTGACGATGAGTTTCCTCTGGAAATGGGCATTCGTGATTCGCGGTGTAATTCCGGCAGAGGCGATGGAAAACAGGAAGATAAAGGCAGAAATTCTCTCTTGACCTGATCGTAAAAGCGTCATTTTTACGATACAGGTTTATTCGCCTGAGCGAACGAATACGCCGCACCGACATACGACTTTTTTATTATACACGGACATGTTGAAGCAGCAAATGTGAGCAAAGCATTCCGTCTAGTTATGGAGAACATTCAATTCGTGAAATAAGCCGTATTCCTTTTTAATAAGTTTTTACGCCGCTTTTCCGTGCCGGCTTTTTCCTTGTCCCAGTTATCCTATTCGAATTTTAAACGACACTTCTGTTATCAAGCGTTATTCCGGCATTACTTTTACTCCTGCACGGTGTAGATATATTTTTTTATTCGAAAAAACTCATCACGCAAATCACACGGTTGAAATTCTCGTAAGTCAATGCCGCGAGGTTTTCTTTTTTTTGCTAAAAGCGCATGATGCCGCATTCGTAACGCATGAAAGCGTCGACCGAAATTAATAATCGGGCCTTTTTTGTACCGATTGCCGCATCCCGGTGTTTGGACTCCAACTATCATTTTCAAGGCTTTGACATAAGCTTTGTAATACAAATTTCACAGAATAAAATAGAGACGTACACGGGAGACAGAAATTTTGATATCCGAGCTGGTTTTATGGGAAAAATAAAGGACTTGCTTTTTCGCTACACTGTAAACAAAATCTTGATATTTTCGTTTCCCGATTAAACAGCAAGAGAAAAAGGAAATATTTACAATGTTGATAAAAACGGTACGAACCTGTCGTCGTAAGTCGTGACGAGCCTGCTGCCGCGATTGTGCCAGTTGACGTCGAGAGGCGCGTCCCCTTCGGCCTCGCAACGCAGCGTTACCTTCTCGTCCCTCCTGACCGACTCCTGCCTGTTTTTTACAGTCACCCGAGGTCCTGCTGTTATAAGAGATTTCATTCGAGAACTACGCACACACGGAATTTTCCCGCGAGCCTGCCCAGAATATCTAAATAGATCCTCGGATAAAGGGTCGGCGTAAATTTGGAAACGTGAAAATTTCTCGACTTTCCGGTCAGTTGCACGATCCTTTCGAATTCCACGAGCAAGCGAATCGTCTTACATCGAACTGCTTTCGATATTACTGATACTGATATGAAATCTACGGGAACAGTTTTGAAAGAGAAAAATCGACGTTTGCAATTTGTCGCTGAACAGGTCGTATCAAAGACTGGTTTTCGTGAGATTGTTACTTCTATCCGATTGTTTTTTTGGAAAAACGTGTTTGGTGGCGAAAATTGTCACAATTTTGATTCGTACTCTATTTGGCCGCGGCTGCGCTCGGTACTGTTGCACAGGTGACGCTTCAACTTTCATATGGAAGAATATTATGTTTCACGATAAATGAATACTACTGAGCTGTGAACAAATAACGACATTGTAAATAATAGTTCGCTTACAAATAGCAAAATACCAAAATGTTGGAAATTCTTCGCTGTCGTTTAAATGGAAAAATATTTCGATAAAAACGAGTTAGTGTGTTAAAGTGTTGTTAAAACTTCGTGCTTCTTGAATGTGAATAATGAACATTTTAAAGATAAATATCGCCATGCCAAGAAAATATACGATTTCTTAACGATCTGTGTAACTGAGAAGTAATCGTGCAAAAAGGTCTGCGCAGGGCGCAAAGAAATTGTACTAGAAAACTCCAAATTAACAACCGTACGCTGTTTAAGTATGCTGTTTAAGCGTATGCGAGAACGTATACAAATTTTATGCGAAGTAGAAGACTCTCGAGGTTTTATACAAGAAATTCTTGACTTTTCTGTAACTCTTTCCTAACCCCGAGAGTTCACCAAGCTATCTGACTTTTCCAGGTTGTTGGTCACCACGGCTAAATAACGACCAAAATAATAAATGTACGTTTTTATCCGGGCAACGTTTCAGCGTTATTGATCTTAAAATAAAGCAAAAAAGTTTATTACGTACACACAATTATCGGTTAATTCCCATTTGAGTATAATAATATGCGTTCAACGAAATAAATATTTGCATTGATGCGGTTTTCCCTATCTGACAGCGACAGAACTATAATTGATCACATTTATAACGTCGAATGTAATTGCGGAAGCAATTGTAGAGGCGCGATTAATAAAATAATACACGGCAGCATTGTGCAACATCGATTTTTGGCTTACAATAACACGTATCGTCAATAATGCCCCAAGAATGGTGTGTATAACGAACGCGCTCCTATTCTGCACTATTGTGGCATGCCTCGAATGCGGTGTATAATATCACCGTACTCACGGAACGCACTCAGAGCGTTCCGCGTGCATGCCGGACAAACGTACGACAATGGCTGTGAACGCATTTCTCAACGTTCGCGAAACGACGTGTATATAATTTTAGCCGATTGACGAAATCCTTTGAAATGTAACTACAGTAATTTAATTGTTTACATCCGGTGTAATTAAAAATAATTCTCCTCGGGATAAAGTGATTTATCAGTCAAATTCGTTTTTTACGGCATTCAGCTGGAAAGTAAGTGACCGTGAAAAGCGACGTTTGATCTGAATGAGAAATTTTAGTGTTTCGCGATCGGTCGTGTTGCACAATGACGGCTCCGTGAGTAATTTGCTTCAAATAATTCATTCCGTTCGCAGACGCTAGTTTCTCCTTTAAATTGCGGAAAAAGACAACAGTTGAAGATGAATGAAATTCTTGTGTGAGCCTTGAGCGATTACGGTACTGTGATTTTTAACTTATTAATGTACCCGGTAAGAAAGTAAACATATTAGAAGTATCATTCTAAGCGCGGTTGTGTGTCAGTCACGACATAATGGCCACGTTTTACCGCAAAACGCGTAAAAACCAAATCCGGTGTAAACATGCCTTATCGCCGCGATCTCAAATCGACCCGGATATTTTTTTTATAAGAACATCGTTTACGACAAATTTTTCTTCTCGCTTTCTAGAAAAAGAAGCCGATCTTCCAAGCAAATAAAAACATTGAGCACTCGAAATTCTAGTAAAAAATGCAGACCGGCTGCTTCGAAGAAGAATATTCATAGAATGCCGTGTACAGGGTGTTCATGAATTTTTAAGAAGAGCACTTAGCGATATTCTAAGTTAAATTTCAGTCGGATGCGTCGCGCTTGTTACTCATCGCGGACCATAAAGAAAGCTTTCCAATTTCGCGTCAGTGGCCCGTCCGGTATGTCGCGCTTAATATGAAACGATAGTCATTAATAATAGACGTTCTTTAGGTATTCCGGGCAGGGAGGAATATTTTATCGTTTATTTCACAGGCTGCAGGTGGCAACTTGGGGAATAAATATTTTACCATGGACTGTTAGCCGAATGAGTTTGCTGAGACCTGGGCCGATGCCGTTGCTTGCCTGGCAAACGTAAGAGCCCGCGTGTTCCCGAGTCACCCAGGGGATCAGTAACGAGCCATTCCCGGTGACTCCCGCACCTTCCGTACTGCCGTATCCCAGTTCCCGATAGTCCCCGGCAGTATCACCTTAAATATTTCGACAGATCTACACGTAAACACGTTTCAACCGAATCCAGCTTTCCATTCGGAAACAAGCTGAACTCGAGAAACCAAAATCACCAGAGTCAACGAACCTCGAAGGAAACTCGTCGGTAATTATACACAGCGCATTCCCGCTCAGCGGTTTATTCGCATAGTGGTTTATCCGAAAGTCCGATTCCGAATAAAACGGTTTAAAATTTCTTTTTCCCTCTTACTTATATTTTTTTTTAACTTTTTAAATAAAAGGAAAATGTTGTTGAAAAAGGGATAAAAAAGACATTTTCAGGTTGTGTAACCATGGACGGCAGATCGATTACGGCGGGTACTTCTCGAGAAGCGGTGAATAGAGCTACGTGAGTAGATATATTTTGAGTATAATGGTATCCTGGCATAGTCGCAAAAACGCGCACAATACGTCTTCCATAGAAATGAATGGGCTGTCGAGAAATCAGGACGCTTCGTCTACGACGCGAAAGATCCTTTCGCGAAACAGGACGAAATAAAATAACGCAATCTCGGAGAAAGTAGGTACACTCCGCGGACGTACTTCGGAGCTTGGATGACATTTTTCCATCAACACAAATTGCTAATAAAATGTTTCATAACGTCGGCTAACCGGCAACGCGTTTTCCTTTTGTCTTCAACTGACTTTTCGTTCCAAAAGAGTGATTTTAACGCAATTTGTAAAACATACACGCGAAACTTTATTACGCCATGAAAAGTGAGTCGCCGTTGAGCAAAATGATACCGCGTTATATCGATTTATTTTGGCTAATTGAGTTTTATACGTCGCTCTTTGTTTTTTTAACGCGTGAATTAAAAACGGAAAGTGTCTCGTTGTAAATTTACTCGGTTTCGGCGAGCCACGCTATCCGCACGAAACGAGAGAGAAGCAATCTCTCCTTTCACCGTCGAATCTTATTTCAGCCGGAATAGAATCTGCGGATGGTGGCGATCGGAGAAATTTTTGATAGATCGACTGAATTTTCCTCGAGGTGTAACTCAATGAAGAGGGCATTACCAAGCGAATGCCGGTACCGGCATAAAATCTAGTCTGCCGTGGAATTCATGAAATACCTAAACACGGGAAGCGGATGCTGGAGGAAAATGGAAAGTAACGAAATTTCTTTTGGGAAGAATACACACGCGGCCGAGCGAATCATATCGGCCTTAAAATTGCCGTTAGTTCGG
>JABFPT010000135.1:38402-51418 GCA_022817245.1 Nixonia krombeini | reverse complement strand
CATACAATTATGAGAGTATTACATAAACAAATCTTTGTTACGTAAATAATATATTAGAATTTCTTAATTGTATATTATTATATTAACATAATTGAATTACATAACCATTCATTTGTATAATTTGATTTTATGGCATAATGTAATACTTTGAATATTCATACAACTAAAACACTGAAAGTTCTCCGATTAAATGTTTGATAAATGGTATTTTTAAATAACTTATCTATATACCAAATTCTATTACAAAACTAAATATATGTAATGTAAATATTTAATGTATTAGCATTTTAGACTTTGAAATATAGATAAAATGAAATGCTTATAATTCTTGAAATATATATACTTTATATTGTACAGTAATG
Source organism: Nixonia krombeini (assembly GCA_022817245.1). Taxonomy (NCBI): domain Eukaryota; kingdom Metazoa; phylum Arthropoda; class Insecta; order Hymenoptera; family Scelionidae; genus Nixonia; species Nixonia krombeini. The sequence continues at coordinate 51,056 of JABFPT010000135.1, read as the reverse complement.
GTTATATTTATAACTAATCATGTCATACACTACATAGAATCATTGTTAATGAAGTAAAAATAAATATTAAGAAAAAACAATTACTTGTAAGTTGTTTTCAAAATGTATTTAATTAATTACATAAAATTGTTCACAAAAGGTGAATCTTTTTCAACAATAACAATATTTCCTGATTTAAGTAAAAATAACTTTAGGTAAGAAAAATACCATAGAATATTTTTATATTTTTAGAGTAAATATTTTATAAAATTCAGAAGAATACATTGCACATCCATAATTATGAAATATTCAAACAAATCTTTAAAAGCAAATTAAAAGTAATTTTAGAACGCTGAGCAAAGATAAGTTGTTAAGAATATGATTGTGTATATTGGAACTCAATTATATATGAAGTATTATTATTTTTAGAATTGTGTTCGATAAATAAAAAAAAAACAATTAAATACAATGCCTGTTGTATTGTTTGTCAAATAAAAAAGTGGCAACGGACTTATTTGTCCTAACTTAACTGCTACGAATTATGTACGATACAGTTACACAATTACCATTATGAATAGAAATTAATAAATAAAATGACTAAAATTATGAAACATCAGAAAAACACTTACATTTGAGACCATCGCCAAAGGCAGTGCTAATGCACGCTAAAGCAATTACGAGAGCGCAAATTACTTTCATGGTTTTGTTGAACAAAATTAATAGGGTATCGCTTTTAGGATTTTAATTGACTTGATATGAAGGAGCAACCTTTATACACACTGGCATAGAAGGCTGCAATCTTCCACAACGATCAATCGAAATATGCGCAACTAAACGCAATACTCGGCCATTGGCCATGAAAAATCAAAGTATCCACCGAATACACTGTCTTCCCTTCGCCGTGTTTTACACACACTAATATAAACAGCTACAAACGCGAGGAATCTACGCACTTTGCCCTGGCACACGAATGAGCACGACTTATCGCGAACGGTGACGAACGCGACCGGAAACTATAATAAGAAGAGAAATAGTGATAGGGAAAAGTAAGCTAAAAGACAAAGATAAACGAAGAAAAACGCATTAAGGCGGCAACCGACAATGACTGGAATATTCTACGTCTACGCATGTGTGCGTATATGAAGTAAACGCATGCGTAGGATCGCGTATGTCAGCTGACCGATGACTTGTTCTCCGTCTCTACCAGAAAGTAATTTATTGTTTAGCACAGCGTCGAAGCGAGAGTATTCACGCTATTTGCTAAACACCCTTTTCAATTTCGGAAGGTAAGATTCTCTTTCATTAGCCGGGTAGTCGAACATCGTTGTTTACATATCACTTCAGTTATTTATGCAATTTGTTTTGACGTGTTTATTATTGTAATATATTGACATTCTGAATTTAAGCGTTATTGTAAGTATCATGGTTTTCGTATACTGCGTCATACATTTTCTGCATAATTCTATATATGCATAAGATAAGAAACTTCAGTGGACAGTACAAATTACCTTTAGATAATTACATCGATCTACAAGTAAAACTAACTCAGCATTTGATGTTTCTTATTTTTAATACATCATACTGCTAATTGCATTTATTGGTAATTAATTTGTTCTCATAAGAAAAATTAGTAAACTACTGTAAAATTACAATTTTAGAATAAGCCACATTTTTGTTAATTGTTATGTATTATGAACTTAATTCCACATACAAAATACTATTACAATTAGCTTTGTTTCAGAGTCATGTTTTCCTCGGTGATATTGTGTACTTTAGTACTGTCTGTGTCAGCAGTACAAGATGTATGTTATAATGATGTGGAAGCTGCTTGCAGTTCAAGACCTTTAACTGCTGGTAAGTTTTACTATTAGTATTTTATCCTTACAAAGCAACGGTAAACTAGTTTTTTTTGGTATGAAAATATTTGTTACATTTTATCTATGATATGAGAGATATGACCTGATGTCTTAATATTACAGATTACAAAATGTTTAATAAAATCTAAAAATAAATTTAAATTCAAATATCTACCATTTAAAACAAAAAAGTATTGTTTGCATCAATATTAAACTCGACATTTGTCAATATGTATACTTGAATAGAATGACAAAAAGTGAAAAAAAATGTTAAAAAATGAATTTAAGTATACCTATATTCTTGCAGATGCGCCAATATTATCCAACTGTAATGCAAAATATGGCCCATTTGACAGCTTACAAGCTGATTTACAATCATATGCTAATGCTCATATCGAGACTAATTTCGATTTCCTTTTAATGTCTGCCCATTTTGGCAATTATGAAGCAAATCGTGAAGGGTTCAAAGCATTGTACAGAAAATTGTCAGATCAAGCATGGGAAAAGGCTATTAACATTATCAAATTCATCACCAAACGAGGAGGAAAGATGAATTTCAATCAACAACCACATTTCAAACGAAATGTAAAAAAAATTATTGTTCAAATTATTGTCCAATTTGTTATTATTTTTGTGTATATTTATTAATTTATGAAATTTAAAGATATTCGTACGAGCTATATTTATAATTTGCTCAAAATATCAGTTGTTCATTATTATATTCGTATTATTATTTTCATAACTGAAATTAAATGTAATTAATTTCTGCAGGTGAAAGATGCTAGAGTTTTGGAACTTAATGAGCTCAATAGCTTGGCTAGAGCACTTGACATGGAAAAACAATTGGCTGAAGAAGCATTGAAGCTCCATACACAAACTTTGCATCACCCTAAACAGGATGCATCTGTAGGTCATTACTTAGAAGAAAACTTTATGGAGTCACATGCCGATACTGTACGCACATTGGCAGGACACACTTTGGATTTGAAAAATCTCCTTAGTGACAGAGATGCATCTCTTTCTATATTCTTATTTGACGAATATCTAAAGAAAACTTTGTAAATTCTACCTTACTTTTCTTCGTATAATTATTGTTCATCATTATAGTATGACAAATGAAGTATGTATATAGATAGAAACAACAGTGTTGAACATTTTTATATTACATCTTCCATTAAAACTACAACTAGGAGTTCATTATTAGTGATAATTACGAAGTAGTAAACAAGCTAGTAATAAATTGCCCAAACTGTTGTTTTTATCAGATTCTTATATGATTTGATATTTTTTTTGCAAAGAATATTTTTCTGTTATCAGTGTGTATAAAATGAAGGAGTAATGTTTATATTTGAGAAAAGATTAATAATAAAATAAATTTTACATGATTCAGTTATAGTATTGAAATCATATAATATTTATATAATAAAACTTAAATCTTCTATATATAAGAAATTTACGTACAATTATTTTTAAAATGGAAAAAATTCCACATGATGATAGTATATGTTTGGAGAAATAATCATTAGTAATTTTAAAGAAATGTTGAAAGAGGTAAGTTGTAAAAAGACATCAAAAAACCTTTATAACTTGACGCGTTTCATTTTGCGAAATTCGACTATCATGTGATTTCCGTCAGTTGATTGCCGATCAATTTTCTATAATGTCGTTGCCAATCACTGAAAGAGGGATTAAAATTTCCGATTCTACTATGCAGCCTGTTAGTTACAGACTGTAAGCTGTAACATCTAGCAAGTATGTTGACAGTGACTCTATTGATGTTACTAGAAAAATGAACCTTCTTGTATTTCCCTTAAATAAGAGGTATCGATTTTGAAATATTCACGATAACTTTCCAATACCACAGAGTTTTCTTAATTTATTATTAGTATTTTTTGTAATTATTAAGCCTGTGTGAATTAAGTCACATACATGTATGTAATAAAAACCTACCTTTTAGTAATATTTCAACACTTAACTATCAAAAGGGGATAAACTGGGTCCCTGTAAGTTTTTACAAATTTGTATTAAGCAAGGGAACCTTATAAAATAGTCACACCACTTACATACAATTAGGTGTTTTTAAATTAAGTAGACTAAATCAAGACAGTCAGGTAGAATACACAGTATACCTGTTTTAATGAAATTAAATGGAAAGTTCATTAAATAATTAAATATCACTAAATAATTTATTTAAATAATACAAATTACATTATCATGAAAAAAATGAATTTCATTATCACTTTACAAAATTAATAGGAAATATTAAAAGAAATTATTATAATTTTAATACACTAGCTCATAACTAGAAAATTCTTCAAAATGAAAGTAGAGGAATAATCAATTAAAAAAACATATAAATTATGTCTTGTCATGTTTTCTTATTATATGATAGAAAGGAAAAGATATAACATTTAAAAAGAAGATGTAACAAAAACATCAAAGGTTAAGATTATTTCTATTATATTCAAATGGTTACCATCTACTGAAATATAATCTAAATAACAAACTTTCTTTAGACAACTAAATATAATATAATAATAATACATTACAATAATTAAATTTGTTTTTTACTTCCATACTCTCTATTATAAAATTCAATATATTCCTTCTTTCGTTGTTCTCTTTTTGCAAAATATTTTGGATACATTGCTTTTTCTATTGGGTCCCAATAATCTAACACCCAGTCACGTATTGGGATCACACGATTATAAGCTGGTCCTTCAGGATCAGTTGGAAAAGCTAATGGCTGAGGATGCAAACAACGTTCTAACTGCTTTTCACCTTTTTCTAACAACTGTTTTGCAAGTCGTAAATCTTTAATATTCTTATTCTTATCAAATTCAGCTCTCAGCATGACACTTTCATACCTAAAAATACATGTATATACCCATAAATATTTCCTTATCGTTTTTAATGTTCTTTGTATAATACAACTATATGTACAAAAAACTGTAATCAATTCATTCAATTATAATTTGTCAAAATATTTGTTTTTATAGCATTGAAATATCATTATTATGAACCATGCAGGGATATATATATATATATATATATATTGTATAAATAACTATAAATCTCTTTTTAGCGAATAAACAATAGACTTGTATCAAAATATGATAGAATTACATTAAGTATAGCAACGCAGTGTAAGGTAAAAAATTGTAATATAGTAACACTGCCAAATGTATCTAAATATTCATAAAATAATAACAATGTAATAATCAGCATGAAATCATAACAACTAGCAAATATTACTTACATAGAGTGTACTGTATTATATAAAAATTATTTAATCATAGACACTGCAAAATGTCACATTTACAATATAGTATGATGTTCTTGGTTAATTTTTCAGTTATATGTTCCAAATGTTAGTATATTACCATTTGCATTATAGAATATTTAATCTTTTTTTATAAAAGTATTTAAAAATGGATCAATAGGTAAACTTGTGGTACGTAATTTGCTTTACCTGATGTCTACTGTTTTTGGTAACCATGATCGAATATTGTGCAAAGCTTGTTTGTAAAGGCGACAAACTCTTTTTGAATGAGAAACTAATTCTGGTATACCAATCTGTGCCATGTTGAGTTCCGTAAAATAAAGCTTGGTGAGGAGGAAGAAGAGGAGCAATAACTGATGTAATGGGAGGGTTGAAAATTAAGAGCCTGTTTCCATCGAGGCTAAAAAGTGAGTTACGATGGAAGTTCGGACTGAAGTTTGGTATCATACCTTACCTTAATTACAATCGAATATATCGCAACGTCTACACTATTTTAATTAGAATAATATAATAGTCAATAACAACAAAGTCATTTGGAGCAAACACTTTGAGATGTATTTTAAACATATTAAAAATAGGGAAAGCAATTCAGTAGTACTATTTTTTGTATAACAATTTTCAATGAGGGAAAATGATTATTTTCATTCATTAATGCATAGTAAATCTGTTTACTTGTTTACCACCATTAATAATGCATACAGAAAATAAATATCAAATTTGAATGTTTTTTGTTGATTAGGTTAAGTTTGTTCTCATTTATAAAATTGATGGTAACTCTTGCGACACATTTTAAGCAGCGCCTGTCAATGAAAGAAGAGTACACATTGTGGTATGTTCGATTTTATCCAAGTTTCGTGATAAAATCTTGCAGTTTAAGCTAATAGATCGTTTTTAGCTCAATGAAAATAAGTTCCACGTTAAAATAAGAATCAATGAGAATTGATTGAATAAGGTTTCGTTCAATATGACTGACCTTGCGCTCTATGACTCAGATGTTCATCAAATAAAGAAATATGCAAAAGAACACAATATTTCGGAAGAAGAGGTCAATCTAATTTTTAAAAAATGTTTAAAGCAGTTAGAAAAAGAACAATTTGGGAAACTTCGGATTACATTCGTAATCATAAAAGTTTCTCTTACAATGTTACTAATAACTTTTATAAGTACAATTGGACTTTATAATCATTCTGCGACTCATAATTTATTATTAAGAAATATGCAACACTTTATATATCCAGGATTAAGGATTTTTAGAAAGTTAGCAGTACCTGTTATTACAAAATACTCTTCATTAACTGGTATGTTAAAATTTACTTTGCCACATATAAATATTGTGTTGGCAAGAAAGTAATTTTGGTTTTTAGTGTGATATACAACGGAAAAACTGAAATTACTTTCTTGCCAACCCAATATTTGATTAAATAGATTCTAATTATATGATTCTAATTAATATGTAATTTAATAAAGAATAAGTTAATCATTACAATGACAATGTCTCAATAGACAATGTACTATTAGTTAAATTTTTTGTTTGGGTGTGATTCATGATAATAAAACATAACATTGTATACAGATTTGTATGATGAATGGTGTTTAATAGAAAATCCATATTTCCATATATCTGATATGGATTGTTGGCCATGTAGTTCTATTGTTTCTGTACCTAATTTGACTGATTATAACATTACCAAATCTTTTAACATTGGGATACCTTTTACAAGAATGGAAAACAGTAATGAAATTTGTTTTAAAAATTTGTATGAAATATATATGGCAGAGCAAGATATTTTTCACCATGATGCTAGAAGAATAGTATCTAATAATGTTTCTTACAGGTATAAAAAGTTTCCCTTATATGTACATATATAGTTTTGTTTTTCAATATTAAAATTATGACTTCAATCAAATAAGTTATGCATAATCAGTTCAAAGAAATGAATGTAATTTATTTTTCTGTTTCAGAACAATAAGAGATTTTATGCAAAACAGAATAGATTTATTTCCTTCATTGCATCAGAATATACATGTTACTTGGAGAGTAACGCGTATAAATTCAGGAAGAATACTTCGAAATGTATTTTCAACAATCATTGGTATACCAGATTGGTGGGGACAGAGTACAGAAAGATTTGTCTTTATAGATGAAGCTAAAGCTCCAATATACTATTTGGTAATATATGAAATAGAATTAGAAAGTAATTAACCATATAAGCTGTAAACAATATAGAAATTGTACTATATAGATTAAATATTCACAATACAGCATGTTCTTTTAATTTTTGTGCTACTATACACCATTAAAAATGACATTATTTAAAATAACATTTTCAGTGATATTTACCTTTGTTGGAACATTTGTTTATACTGCAATGAGAATATTACAAAAAAAAGGTAGTTGAAAAGTAAATAGGAAACTTCTAATACATTTTAGTCAAATGAGACTTGCTGTAGATGCAAAAAATTATAAATAATTATAAGTAACATATTACATGTGACTAGACATTATTAGCATGTTTGAGGTTTTAGAAATTAATATTGTTTAACTTGAAATAATCATAATAATGTTTTCGTCAGCCAAATCCCGAATGTAGTAACATTATACTACAATGCGCAAGTGGTGCACGTTTAATACGATTAATCCCCAGCTCAGAATGTACTCAAAGTTGCAAAACTTCCACAGTATTATTATCTGCTGGTCATTCACGTACGTATATCTCAAAATGACTTACTATTAAATGAAAATAAAAATAGTATTCTAATTGTATTCTTCATTTATAATTTCTCTAAATATGTTTAAATATTTTTGTTTTTAGTTTGGTATAATTGGTGGTACTGGCGGCCTATTAGTCTCCCCGCTGAAAATCAAACAACCATATCCATTAATTACCTTACGTCTTATTGTTAATAAATGAATATATATTTATATAAAAATATGGTTTTGTTAAATCTTAGTTTGCCCACTTTCGCTTTAACATCAACACTTTTTAAGTGAATTTGTGAAAAAATAGATATACAATGTTATTGGTATACGAATGTGCACATGTTGAACTCGAGAAAAAAACGAATTCCATAAAAAAACATTTACATTAAAAAAATACGTCAATAATCTGGTTTCACTGTAATATGCAATCTGTTTTACCATACTCCATCATTAAAGATTGTGAAATCAAATCGTGATATCTGTCAAGAATTATGCAGTTAAACTTTGCATTGTTTTTTGACAAAATTAAACAAGGTACAGTAATATTTACACAGCAATATGTTTTAGCAACATTGTTTAATTTAGGATGTCAGAATATAGTTATCTTTGTTGTTATATTACCTGTTACCATTTTCAAGATATTTGAAGATTTGTAAAATATGTGCCCTTTGGTCTCTACACTTTGAAAACAATCATAGAACATTATTTAAAATGAAAATGTATGAAAGGAGCTTTACATAACAATTGAATTATAAGTTTTGAAAATTAATTTGAAGTAATGATGTGAATGATGTGATGAATGTATGTCACAGATGTCAGAGATAGCAAGTAATACATAACGGTTGATAATCTGAAAAATGTCTTAAAAGTTACCAAATTGCGAAAAAAATAAAGGGCAAATTTTAGTTTGTATAGTAAACATATACTATAAATATATTTTTGTTATTATTAATGTATTCATTCTTGATCCTCATTTTTAACGAAATTTTTTATTACAAATTATGATGTGAAAAAACATACGATAAGAAACATCAACGAAATGCGCATAATAGATATGTATTTTTATTACATACATTTTGAGTAATTATATTTCTTAGCAAGAAAATGTGAACAAAATAATACTAATGTAAACAAAAGTATTTTGCTTACTTATATCACATTATAATTTAAGCAAATGGGGCGATTTAACGTTATAGGACTTATTGCTCTTTTATGTCATATCGTATGGTATTTCTGATATTTCAATTGTTTGTATTTCCTCTACTATTTTTAACATATTGTTGTTTTTTCATAATGACTCGTGAATGTGTAAGAACTTATTAATATTTTCATGTACAATGTAAATGACATATATCAAAAAGTTAGTAATAAATATTGTGATGAACTATATTCGTTCATAAAACAGATACTGTACATATTTAAGTTATGTGCACAAATATGTGAAATAATTTCGATATAACATAAACACATTAATCGTGTATTTTTCGAAGAAAATCAAAGATTAAGTTGTAAGAAATAATGCTACTGTAGCATCTTTTTTTAATATTCATGTATTCAAGTTTGCGAAAAGTTACTGAATTCTTTTTCACACAAAATGACACTCATCTATACACTTAAATAAATTATTATGTATCGAATGTAAATAAATATGCCATGTAATATCCTATAATATACAGAAATTCATTATAAACTTATATATTGTGTAAAAGAATTTATAATATAATTACAGAATTTATGAAATAATTTTTTGTTGAAGTTAATTTCCAGTGTAAGTAATAATTTCCTTTTTTTATGCAATCGTTCCTGATAACTAGCTGCTTCATTATACGATACATATAATATAGATAAGCTATTCTAAAATAAAATTAAGAAGATATGTCACAGTTTCATATTAAATTATAGACCTGCCTCTTTTGAAATGTATTTTTAAAATTACATAATGTGTTGTACGTCAACTATAATAATATGTTAAAATGTTGTCAGTCAACTTTTAAATAATACCTTAACAACCATTTTTTGGCGTTTTAGTAGCATGAGATTATGATGTACTTCAGTAATTTATTCAAATTTATTTTTAAACTTTTGTTTAAATATAACCGGTAATAAAGAAACAAGTGCAAAAATGCATAAAATAATTATACTAGTCCATGACCATGCATCTCTGGACGAGGACAATTTGTGTAATGTCTGGCCCGCTTGAATAGCAACAAAAGATGGAGGACCTACGCCAAAGAAGGTACCTAGTGTAAAAGGAACCATGGGTACTCCTATAACAGGACTGGCTAAGTTTATGAACCAATTTGGTAACAGAGGTGTCATCCTCAAAAACAGCATGTAATTGAAAAGATTATCTCGATGTTTAGTGACCATGAATGACCATTCCTGAGCTTTTTGTGGAAAAAATTTGTATAATAGTCTTCTTCCCAACAATGAAGATAAAAAATAACAAAGTGTTGCGCCTACTGCGCTGCATGTGCATACCAAAAGCAATGCCACTGGAAATGGAAACAAAAAGCCTGAAAGAATAGACAAAAAAATCGATCCAGGAATTGCAAATGTTTGTAAGCTAAAAAAAGTAAGTAAGGAAAATATGCCGCTGACTTAAAATTTGTTATTGTTAAAATAAATTATTAATGGATCTCTGGTATTATATAAAATTGGACTTTGAAAAATAATTTTCAGTTTAAAAAGTGCACATGATGCATAAATGATACACAGTTGCTTGTGAAGTTATACATACAGATACTGTATTATATTTGTATTATAGGTCTAAATTTTTACACTTTTTTCACGTATAATTTTAATAATTATGGACAAAAACTTGACAATGCATTTAATTCGGAAGTTAACTTATATACTATATTTTTGTATGCAATACATTTTACGTTTGCAAAATAAAAATTTTTTTTATAATTAAAATTTGTTGTAAACTATATTCATTGTATTACACAATAAATCAAGAGAAAAAGCAATTGAAAAGATCACTGTGGACCCTTACTTCCAAATAATTTTACTGTATAATAAATTAAAATTGTTATATGGGTAATTACAGTTTATGTGAGTCAATACATGCAATTGTATTAAAAGTTTTCTTTTACATACACCTATAATACTATATAATATATTATACCATTTTTTAATCATCTGTAATTCATATTCATCCAAATTTATATATAATCTAATAGCTAAAAATATAGAACATAAAAGTATATACTTCACAAGCAATTCCAAAATGAGTTTATATTCAATTACAAAGTAAGTAAAAGACTGTAGACTCTAATTTCTTTTGTGTCAAAAATGCATCAATTAAGTGTCATATAAAAGTAATTAAAGGATACAATATATAAGTTATGAAAAGTCCTGTTAACACCTGCATGTAATATAAATCCTTGTACCGCTTCAGTAATAAACCAAGATTTTTTGCATCTTGTATGTCTAATGGTAGTTTTATGTATTGCTTTTCATTCCTGAAACCAAACCAATAATAATAACTAAAAAGAAATAATTACGAACTTAGTGAAATGTAATTAACTTACTCTTCCAATTGTGGAAAGGTTGTGTAAACATAAAAAAGAGCTGTTGAAGAGACAATAAAAATTAAACCAACTGTGCATAAGGCTCTTCTTGTAGACATTGAATCTTGAGAATCATTATCAATTCCTACAAATTGTAATTACATTATTATAAATCAAAAACTTGAACAAAAGAAAGATATATATACTATCAAATTTGTTAAGAGAGTAATGATCTAATATATATACATATTAGATCGTATAATGTTATTTATGTATACCATCATACTGTTTATTTTATTTTTTCACTGGAATGAAAACTATTTTCACTTATAATGTTCATGATCAGAATTTAAATATATTTTTTTGTGACAATAGTTATTTATGTACAAATATTGGTCTTACAATTATATGAACTGGAACAATAATATTACAAATAAATCTAAAAGAAAACAAAATTTGAAAAACCGCCAAATTATTTTTACAAAAGCAGATTAAGTTTTTGAAAATATTACATTAAAAAACTGATTACATTAACACTGAATTTCGTTGCTGTAATTACCTAATGACATGTCATTATTCTTATAGATATATATGACTCGAAATTTTGTAATTTCATTATGCATACCGTTATCACGTGTATATTGTAATATAACTCTTAATATTAACAATGTTATTATTATTATTACCTGCATTGTGTTGTAATTTCATGTTCATTATCACAAAATTATGTACATTAATACTAACTTTTTACTTGATATTAATCAAGAATTTAGAACAAACTTTGTGGACGGCAACATCTGTTGTACCAACTGGTATATTTGGGTTTGAGTATATTGAATGCAGGGAAAAAAAGTCCTATAAGAACTTCTGCCACCTGGAATAGGACCTTAGAACGAACTAAAATGGGACTGTAATGGTGGGGTGGCGTATTAATTCAAATCATTTATTAAAGAAATGTCTGTATATACTTATAACATAAAAATCTATCTTAAAAGAAGACGAAACTCACTTTCACAAAATGATATGCTAAAGAATATTAAAATATACTCTATGTATTTTAAGCTATCTTTACATGAGCTTTTTTTCATAGTAAACTAATTTAATGTATTGGGTTATATAAAAGAATAAAAATTATACCTGGTTTTAACATGATTATACCGATACGAATCACTGGTAATACAGATTTTATTGTCTTATTTATATGGAATATAATATAATATTTTATTACATCTTTATATGGAAAAATAATACACAGTTTGTTCAAAAGTTTATTAGTTCAAAAGCAAATAATATTTATTAAAAATAATTTTTTTTATATAT
>JABFPT010000133.1:44391-62081 GCA_022817245.1 Nixonia krombeini | reverse complement strand
GAGTCGATATCTCGATGATACGGAACTCCCAACGCTGCTGTACACGCCACCGAGTAAGACAATAGCTTGTCGCTCGTTCTCAGCCGAACTCGGCCGGGTTATCCTCGGGAGCTTCACGGACGTCCACGCTCCGCCACCCTTTATGCTAATGCACGTTTCACAGCTCAACCGGTCAACGACAACCAAGAGGGATATTCCAGTCCGCTGTGTTAAACGTTCGCTACATTTACACATCAACTTATTTGACACGCCACACTCCACATTACACTTTCCTACAATGTTCAGTTTTCCGCCGCGATGAGAATACCATGGTACGCGGGTACTATTTGTTAATGTTTAATAATAGAAGCGGCAGTATCATTTCCTTGGCCATTCGACGTCAGGACTACTCTCCGGCGAATGTTCGATGCTGCGGCGGCGCGCGAGGGTGCAAAATATACGAGGCTTCTACTTCGGCGCGTACAATTTAGAGACTGCCCGACCACCGACACACCCAACCCCCGAGGCGACGGTTTCTTTAATAATAGATTTTTAATCCAAGCCTACGAGGAAAAATGACTGCCCTAGGAAACGCCGCCGCGCGATTCATTCTCCCACGGAAGGTCTCGCCGGCAGCCGGAAAGGTGGGTACTTTCTTTTTCCACTCTTCTTTTTTTCGCAAAGCCCCCCTTTCTTCTTTCATCTTACGCGTCATGTTCTTCTTCCCATCTTCTTTCTACTTTTCTTTCCTTCTTTTTTTTTTGAAGGAACCTACGAAGTATTAAGATCCCAGCCACCGTCCAAGGCCTTTGGCGTTTACGTGCCTTTAGAATCCTAAGAGGGTTGGCGAGGGTCGGGACGGAGAGGAATGGCGGCAGGAAAGGAGTCGCTGTCGATGCACTCGCAGAATTTCATTAGAAACAGAAGACGAACTTGTATTAGGCTTCTGAATCCAAGACAAACCCCAGATTTAATTTAAGGTTGACGTCCCGCAGATCTGTGTCACTTCGGTTGGAATACTGTTCGGTTACTATCCAATTACATAATAAAGGGTCATGGAGAGTGATGGCTTTTCGTGAGAAGGAAATTCATTTCGACAATGGGTAATCTGCAGCGGTGGGATTTCCACGGAAGCCATCAGTCATTTGGTTTTACATGACGCTCGTTATCCTGGACAATTGGTATTAAAAGAAGACGACGGTATTTACTCGTGTTCTTTGGACTGCATCGCATTAATAGAAAAATTAGGTCACGCGGTCTTTTGTTTCATCAAGCTTCGCATAGATCAAGGTTGGAACAAGGTTAACGGCTTTTCCAAATCAACAATATTGGTCAATTCAACAAATTTCTGACAAAATAATTTGCATAATAAATTAAGTTTTATTGGTAAATTAAGTTTTCGCCAGGAATTGCAAAGATGAAGATTAGATCAAGGTCATCGATTTTTTTGTTCATCAGTAATCCGGAATAGGAAAGTAAAGGTCAACTCAATATCGAGACTCAGTATAAAGATTCATGCTATCCAGCTGGAAGTAAAGGTCAATCGTTTTTCCTTTTCCTCGTAAAGCTCCACGTGACTTCGCTATATTTTTCAATGACAATTAACCCAAACAAAGCACGATCCAATTCTTATGGGAACGAAGACCGAATCGTCATGAATCATCGATCGCACATAAAACCTGAAGACTGTTCCAACGCAGCGGAATACCGCAGCGTTGTGTTAGAAGCATACCAGTTTCAGATGCCGATGGAACGTCACACGGTCGTATCTGTGGATGTCGAAGCGTGTGCCTCGTTCGTTGATTCTATGCCACTGTGGGAAGCGAACACGCGAGGCTGACACAGACGGATAGACGGATGGAGCGAAATAGACAGCGAGGTGAGCGATGGATCATGGGAGGCGGAGGAGGAGGAGGTGGAGGAGGTATGTGAGCGTTAGAACGAAACAATCGGCGCGCTCGATGTAACACCGCTTTTGAGTGTCAGGCGTTTTATTGCGGTTAACCTCGAAATCACTTTCAGCTCTAATTGTTACATGAATCACAACCGCCGCTCCTGTGCCATGTCGCTTCTTTGGAGCGCGACTTCGCCAAAAGTTCGTCGGAACCGATGAAGCTTCCATAGCGTTCGATTCGTGATGGATTTTGGAAATAATGTGAGGTAGACAGGGATGCGTAGGAGCGACGAGCAGACGAACGTGTCCGACGACACTGCAATGGACGGATCAGAATTTATATTGTCAACTCGCGCCACCCAGCGGGACAATTAATTTTCATATATCTTTGAAATTCGTTCGAGTACCTGACCGCCGATTGACATAATCGCGGTAATTTTCAGCCTCTCTGGATATACCTCGTGATATTGAATAACTATCTATTAAATGGACCGTTTTATCATCTGCCAGTAACCGATTAACGACGTGCTCATTATTTTCACCGCACGCCGCGGTGGTCGCGGGACAGCAGTTTTTACTCCACTGATTTCCGGTCGTCTGCGACACTTGAGTCATTTTGGCAATGCCGAGTAATCCAGCGATTATGCCGCGCATGGCCGTGGAAGGCCGAAATTTGGTAAAGGATTATGGAAAAGGTATTTTATAATGGAACGTCGCTGTACAACGGGTTGCATTTACAAACGGGCTTCTATGCTCGCGGCTGGGACTGGTCAGCGGGGATCGGTATTCGATAGTGCGGACCAGCGGCTATGAAAATAACATTCCACAGTAGTCGTACATGCCCATACATGGCCTACATGCACGTACGTGTAGTTACATCTTGATAAGGATTGCGCGGATCAAAAGGTGGAGTGGGGGAGGGAGACAGAGATATGTTGCGTAATAAATACAGGAAGCGATTAAATCAGTAAAGTCAGCATTTTCGTCGGCCAATAATTCGCGTGAAATATCACCGCGATATCTACCCCCAAATCCCACCTATCCCCCACCAAGCCTCTTCACTCTCGTTTAATATTGCCTATAGCGATCGGCACGTTAAACCGTTAACGAAACGCCGATCGATGGCCCGAGCGATGCCTGTGTACCAGAGCTGAAAAGTCTAAGACGCTTGATTTAATTAAACGGAGTTCGGAAGAAGAGGTTGTCGTTATGAATTCGTCGGTCGTTACATGAAAGATTAGAGCTTGGTCAGGCGACACCCGGGTCTGGGGAGACAAACGAGCTTGTAACGACCAGAGCCTCGGCGTTTCTCTTCTCGACGTCTGCCAGCCCCTTTGCTGAATTTTTCCTCTCGCCGAGTGAATAGACGCCTAAGCGCGCTTTAAATAATTTCGTCGTCGTCCAACGAAGATCGACTAGCCGAGGGCTAAATTTGCCCAGCGAGTAGAAAGTCCCGGTGAACCGAGCCAAAATTGCGAACAAAAAGATTCCATGATTTCTCGTGTGGACGCAATCGATGAAATCACGTGATTAATTATCGTAAAGCAAAAAGCGATCCTTTCGATCACAGATGAAGATGAACGCATTTCCGTTTCCGCGAAAGCTGCGAAATCTTCCATCGAGCTGTAACAAAGGAATATAGGCTGTATAAAAATATTTCCAGCTTGGTCTAACATATTTCTTCATAAAATATCATCCTCATATTGGTTTTTCCAGATTTACGAGACAGCGAGTATCGATCGGCCTCTGCGTAGACTGGCTTTCGTGTGCATTATATGGCAGCTCTGCTTACGCTACGTAACGTCGACGTTCGTCTAACGTTAGGGGAATAAGGCACTCTTTACAATAGTTAACACTTTTCCACGATTTCTGCCCATTGTCGAATCGGAAGTTAGTACGGGACTTTGCTGCAGATCTCATCAGCCTATTGCCACGGCAGGTCGATCCGGCGCTCGATAAGAATTTGATCAGCCAGGTCGTGACATTGCCTCCCGCCGTCTTTGACTCCGAAACTTTTCATCGGAGTTTTCCATTACACTGCTAAACTTTGCGTAATTGCGAGAGTGCCTCGGCTACGTGTGGCGTGGCATTACATAAACCAGTCGCGCGTCATTTGCAGGATCGCCAATAAAAGATACGGCATAAAATTAATTACAACCGGGCGAGGAATGATTGAGACGAAGATGCAATGACGGCAAGGTTAGGTTAGGTAAAGCAACAGCGATACTGAGTGAATTTGGCGAGAAAGAGAATCCCCAACTTGATCCTCGTAATTCGCACCGAAATCTAAGTTTGGAATGTAATTTATCGCAGTGCAAAGCCGTGGTTCGCGTAATGAGACGATCGCTAGATACTCGGTATACCCTGACGCTTATAGGACGTGTAGGGATCCTTGTTAAGGTATAGAATCGAAAACTTGGGCTACAAGAGGCGTATAATTATGATGACAAGGTGAATATCTCCGTGCAGACGGAGAAACTGCGACACGTACGCGCACATCCGAGTATAGAAATCTGTACGAAAGGACGAGGCTGGCATTCGAAAAGCTGGAATAGTGAGCTAGGTAAATGATTGCCTGATTCGGCGTTTAATTAAATGGAAACGATGTGGTGGATTTTTAGTCGATTGAAATCATGGATTCGGGTTTGGGGAGATGACAGTGCCAGGCTGGCAGCTGATCGGAAAGGGAAATCAAACAAGGTTGCGATTGCGGTGTAATTAGATTGAGGAAAGTTTGTATTGTTCGTTCACCGAAAATTGCTTGACTGGGCTTGTTGTTCAATCTGACGAAATGTCTGTTCGAGTTCTTTGCCGGAAATGAACTTGCATTTCGTCCATGTAAAATGACAATGTAATTTCAAGTGTTGGCCATTCGGGTTTTTCGCTCAATTTCATTCGATTAGGATCGAACGGGCAAGACGCGGAAAGGATACATAGCAGTGGGAGTTGACCGAAAAAGGGCCGCACTTCTCCCGTCATCGAATCCTTCCAATATCGCTACGAATCCCCTCGCAGGGAGAGATCCAAGTCGAAGCCACGGGCAGCCAACGAAGCGATAGGAATTGCGGTTGTATTCAAAGGACCCCTTTTACCGTCCTCTCTCTTTTGTCCGTTCTCCGGTAACCGCGCGCCCTATCGCCGCATCTCTTTGCCCGCTGCTCGATCTGCTTCAGCATCGGTGGTTGCTTTTGCATCACACTTTGGAAAACGAGAGAAAGATCCGGAAAGATTGCCGTTTCTCCGGCATTGCCATTTCACATGTTGCGTCAGATTTCGTGAATATCCGTCGCTGCCGCTTGTCGGACGCAAGCTGCCTTGACTGTGGTTACACATACACACGCGCAATCGGTATAGACATGAGCGTGCATTATTGCACGAACGCCTATGCCCTTTGGCGCCCTTTGTTAGCAGTCGCGTTCTACCTTGACGTATTCAATGGTCGAATTTGAACGGCGGAGATCTGGTTTTCCCTTGACTGAGGCGAATTCGACGATCGCTACTGAGGGAAATCCGGAGGAATCCCGTTCATTTGAAGTCAGCTGCTCGAATTGCTCATTAAGTATCCTTTGCCAAAGTTTACATCGATACGGTTTTCCTCCCAAGGCAATTTCACCGGCGTCACACCGCGAGAATTTTTCCGGGATCCACTGAAACGTACATTTGATTTCTTATGGTCTGAAGCTCGCGTTTCATCCCGCTGACGCGAACGTTTGCTTTATTCGCGGCTGCGCGAGCTTTCTCCGGCTTTCGAAAAATGCCTCTGGTCTGACACGACGGAATAATACTCGACACAGAAATGTTGTAATGGAACGTTGATGGCTGACGGAAAAGAAAGGTAAAGGAGCCGGTTACGTTTCATTGTACCGTCGAGGGTCCTGCATATTTAAGACGGACAACAAAACTGTTGTCTCACTACCTTTCGTATCCGTCCTGCTTCGCGTTCTCCACGCATACAAAAGTAGTTTCCAGGCTTTTGACCCAACGCTAGAAGTGCGCGGGAACTGACAAATCTGGCCGGTCTCGGAAACAGAGCGAAATAACTGACAAAGAAGCAAAATCCGTCGCATAAACGGAAGAACTTTTTGATGAAATTTTGACGTGGTGATGCATTTTGTCTGCCAAATTTGTCTCCGACTGGGCGTAACAAAGCCGATGATCCGACTCTCAGCTTGGCCATTAAGAATGCATGGTGTTTGCAAAGCTTTCGCGTTATAGGCAATCTTCCTTTCATTAGTACACTTATCAAGCTCACAAGGCCGTGGCAAAAGTTGCACCTGAGAACAAAGAGAATTGACGACGTAGCCGAGCCCGCGCCTTGATACTCGTTACGCCAGCCTGGAGGCATTTAATTGAGGCTAGCTGGAGTTGACAGGGCAGTAGCTTCATTGAAATTTCATACTCGTTGACCTATCGACCCGAAGACGTTGCTACGCTGGCTGCTTAAGCAAAGCCGGTTCGCCGGTCACTTAACGTTATAGAATTTCCCACGGAAACTCGGAGAATTATGCCCGCGGTTTGGCTTCTTTTGATGTCTCTTCGCTTCACTGGCCGGCGAGTGAATTTTGCACGAAGATCATTCCGTCAAACCGAGAAATTCTGCTCGTCTCTCCGGAGGCGCGATGAATATTACATAGTTATTTTTGCCAACGACGTTCAGCATTTCAACGCGGGCCTTGATTACGAACAAACTTGGCGTCTTAACGGAACTGTCGAGGAATCGCGATTCACGGCAGGTACGCGGACACAAATATTATCCTTTGGTCTTCGAGGCGATGTATCGCCTCCTCGGCTGGAAGTAGAGTCTGACCCGATTTGATTAACCTACTTGTACTACTTATCGCGACGAATTATGAAATTGTTCCTAAAGAATTCCTAAACTTCAATGCGTTTCTCAACTTTAATTACGGTTTAAAAATGATCCTAAAACTGTCGCAAACGAAGTTTAAAAATTAGGTTTTCGTTTAAATTTTGTGTAATATAGAAATAACGCATTTTCAAAGTTCTTTATGCAGATTTACGCTTGACCGTCTTATGTTCGCGCTGAGGTTACGTTAGGTGTATCAGGGTGATCGCTGAAAATAATAATCGTGTACTCTTGGAATAAACAGTTTCAAAGAAAAATGGGAGTGTTATCATCCGATGTTAGTTAGCTCTTGATTATCTTTAGATCCAACGCTTTATACATCCCGGGTTGGGAAATGAAGGGATCCGGTGGTTCGTGTGAACTTTACGGGGTTAGTTTGCCGGCGTGCGGTGATGGGTGGTCGGGTCGCAAGCAAGAGCGAAGTAGCCTGTCGGATCTCGACCTAAAGGGAGTTTAGTCGGGAGAAGAGCAAGATTTAAGTTCTAACAAGATATCAAGTCCGACTGCAGCAGCTGAGTATAGTCATTGTTTGCGAACTTATCACCGATATTCGTATCAGTTACAAAGCCGAACGGGGGGAGGGGGGCAGCCATTTATAAGTTTTCTAATCGTGTAGTAAATAGAAGTTGGATATCGCTTAGCCCAAGTGGATTTCAGATTTCGCAATGAACAGTGTGTTTTACACGATGAATTTGAACTTCGGCTCGTAGATTTCGGTTAAAAGTTGGAAAGCAGGTGGCGGTTGCGGGAGGGAAGAAGAGAACGGGCGGAGGGGAGCTGGCCGGAGTCCTTAGAACGGTAGCGATAATCTTGAGGGACCATAAATCAGTTGACCGCACATTTACAACCTGCCGCGCATACGCAGATATATGGCGATGGAAGCACTGACGTGACGCCGGGTTGTTTGCCTTCGCTCTAATGCTCCTGTCAGCGAGCTTCCGCCGCTAATTTCGAATTATTTAATTTCCTTCATTCGTCATTTGCGCGACACAAGTTGCGACGCATTGACGAAATAATCCCCCACTGATAAACTATAAATATGCGTGCCACGTCGATCACAGTAAACTGCCTTTGCGCTTGCGAATTATCTAACCGGTGTAAGGCATTTGATTCGATCGCGACGTTGGCGGAAGAAAAGGATAATCGATGAGGAAATCCACGAAACGCGTAAGCAAAGATGGCGATGGTCCTCAGGTAGTGGCGTAACCCAGGGACACAAGCCCCGCAAGCTGATGGAATATTAAGGATTCTGTTCGCATGCGATTGCTATTCATTGGGGCGTCACTGAGAGGTTCAACTGTCGACCTACTCCGACGTCTCATACGCGAATCGAGTTTCTAGAAATTCGCCTCGACTTCGTATCCAAAGTTCACTCGCTGGTGATTCGTACTACTTTTCGAGATCAAACCAAACGGCTTGCTACGTGGGAAGAGAAATACTGGAAAGTCTCGCAAAAGAGAGAGATCCTGACATGCCAAGGAATATCAACTCTTGTCGATAATAATTCGCTGTTCGACCGTACCAATCGTCCTGCTATTTCATACGTTGGGATAAAGTTTGTGCGTTACCTCATGCGAATGACCGGCGTCTCTTTCTTTTTCGGAACATTGGGAAACGTTGTTATTGTTGTTACTGATTGCTGAATATCGAACTAAATGGTCACGTTCGTACGTCCTTGCGGTTGCATTGCATTAACGTCAGCGCGTCTCGTGAAGTTGCCTGTAGCTTCGCGCATAAAGATCTCCTGGAAAAGTTATGGTCGTTTGCAAACTAATCAAGCCTTCACTTTTGTACAGGGTGTCGAAACTTCCGGACTTCCCTGGGCTTACCGACCATGACGATCCGTGAACGAGAGTAATCGCGCCTTTATCTCTTCTTTACCGTCACCATTCCCAGTATCCGACTATTTCCAATTGTTAAAAACTCCACTGGAATTATGTCACCGCAGAATTAGGCTTCACGGGTGAATTAATTGTACGCAAATACTAAGGAATGGAAGGTACGTAAATAATAAAATGGAAAGTGTTTGTGTTTTAAATAAACAAGCACCTCTCGGCATTTTACTGAGACACCAGCGTCGAAACACGTCTCTGGTCAACTGGAGGATTGCGGAAAAGTAGAATGGAGAGTAAGGCTGTAAAGATGCCTCGGTGTCTCACAATTTAGACGCAGCTAGGCATTAGCAATACAGCAGTATGGATGGAGGAGTTTACCGAGCTGCAGCTTCGGTTTGCCAACGAACTTTACCAAGGTCCAACCGCGATATAATCGAGTGCTAATGACGGAATTACTGGTTTCGAGAAAACTACTTCCTCAAAGATCCGAGGAGTATCAATTTGTGGAACAGGGGTTAGGCGCAGTGGACAGTGCCGGCAAGAATAGTGAGAGTATTTCAGGATAGTGATTTTGGTGCTGTTGAGTCACGAGATCATATTATATCTAGCTTGGATACATAAATAGGGCAGGTAACACGTAGCGTTGGCTCTTAACACGCCTTGCACACAAACTCCATGCGTGGTTGGGGTTATAGGGTAGAGTAAGGGGTGGGGTGGCGGCGGGTTGCGATCGTGGAGGAGGAGAGAATCTTCGGCGCGGGAACCAGAAACGACCCGTTCTACTCGCTTTATTGGACTCTTGAGAACGTGAAAAGGGAGAGCAGTGAAGAGAGGAGAGAACGGGATAGGATCGTAAATCTGCTTGTGGTAGAGCAGCCGGTCGAATGTCGAACGGATCAGCGCTTGTAGCTGCGCGGAAAGAACCACGGTTATATAATTAATCTCAAGTGTTTACTGCGGCGGTTCTCATGGCAGCGGTGGGATGATCAGGAGGGTCGCGGGAAAAGGAAAAACGGAGACTTGATCATGAAAAAGAGATATAGAGAAAGCGCGCGCGGTGGCGCGGCCAGGAAACAAAATAAAAGGGGAAAATCGCCAGCAATTTTTCACGAGGTTTTTAAAGCGTAGCTTACATACTCACAGAAGCGAGTTTGAATCGATTTTCCTAGAGGACTCCATTTTTCCAGCACTTCCCACGCGCTGCCTGTAAGTACACTCAAACGTTCCTACCCTGTACTTACCACCGCCTGCTTTGAAATATGGCGAGTGTCCTCGCGACTTCATTTTCAGACTACGGATTAGCGGTTTTCCTCGAAATGAAATGCCGGTCCTGCCATTGATCGAACTCACTCGCCGGCACATCGATCGTCGTTCGATTCCTCCGAAATTCGTGCCTTACCTCGTAGCCCTCAAGGCTATGAGTCGGCGTTTTTTGTTAATGACGTGATAAAACGGCGATTTCCGACAAAGCTGACTGACCATTAGCTTTGAAAGTCGTAGCTATGCGAATGTGAGACAGCGCGGTAAAAAAGTGAGCGGTCTGAGCAGCGGCGACGATAAGTCGTCTTTAATGAGTGAGCTTAAGAGGACTTACGAAATCTCGCCGAAGGGGGCGAAAGCTTCCCTCAGGGTCTGCGTCTCGATTTCTGGACTCAGGTCTCCGACGAATATATGGTAGTGTTCTGAAACAGACACGAATAAAAGGAAGAATTAGTTATCGCATATCTCGTAATTGAGGCTCGGTGAGAAAGCGAGAGTCGCCGATCGGGCCGACCTCTTCCATCTCACCCGTTATTCGCACTATCGTACTAGTGTGCAAAACTGCAGAAATATCATCAACTAGGTACCGCAATTATGACCGAGTTACATGTGCCTTGAGTTTGTAGCATCAAGTAAATAACGGCGAGAACCTTTGGTGGAGTTTGCCAACGATGCGGCTCTTACGCATCAACGTTCAGCCTTGACCTTGATTTATCTCGTTGCGCAGTCGAGTGTTTTTCAATGGTCAGTTAAATAATTTCCGAGAATGGATTCGACACGAATTTTTCATTGATGTCGCTCACATCGAAGGTAACGTAGATAACGAGAATTACGGGATCCCGACAAAGCAAATCGATCGGCAATTTCGAGCGTATTTTTTTTTTAAATCAGACAAATTTGTTAAACTCGGTATTGAATTGGAGTCAGATGTAGAAGGTCAGGAAGCGAAAAATTAGAAATTGAGGCGAAACGAATTTCCGGCGGTTCTGTTAAAATTATGATTGTTAATTTGGAATCGATGTTGGCGATTGGGGGTGGACATGACCTATCTAAGGTTGCCTCCAAGTACTCCATATTTACTCAGGGCTGCTTGTTTTTGCGTTGAAATAAAGGTCTTTATGGGATAAAAGGGGGACATAAGCTACTTTCATTATCCCTCATCCAATTTCGTTGGATAAAGGATTTACACTTTTAGGGTAATTTCAGCCCTAAACCGTTCTGTGAATGACCAAGAAAGAGCGTTCCGCGACTCATTAATTCTCTAATTCGTTAAGATATATGCTGTAATTCACGCGTAATTCGAATCTGTAGACAATCAAACAGATTCATAATAACCTAAGAGGAATAACGTGAGAGAAAAACTTGAGTGTTCACGTGAGTGTTCCACTTTCTTAAATTTTCTTTCTATTTTCTACGAAATATAGTAATTTTAAGTGCTTAAGTTTACGAGGCTTTTGAGAATAAGTGTCGGGTGGTAGAATCATGCCCTCACTTCTATATTTTTACGACACGTGTGATCCCACTCTAGACATGTAGATGGAGTATTCGCTGGGTAAGGTGGGGGAGATATCCTAACGTGAAGTTAATTATACAAAAAGACTAAAGAAATGTTGCTTCAAGACGTTTGGCAGGAAACTCGTAACGAATGAATCGTAGTTTACGCGTTTTCCATCGATCTATTTGTTTGTTCTACAAATGACTCTAACTTGGGTGAATGAGAGACAGATGCAGTGGGAGATACAGAAGAAAAAGATAGACAGACGAAAGAAACACGAAAGTTGTTGAAAAATGTTCAAACGCCTTTAATAATTTGCCGTTAATTCAGGAGAATCATCCGTCTCTGACGAATCGAATTGCAGCTCCTTCCAATTTTCCCTCGGCAAGAGCCGCGAAGCCTCGCGAAACGCTGCTTTCACTCGTTTGTCGATTTTAATCTGCAGAATCGTTCAACGTCATTCTCTCACTCAATCGCGCAGCTGTGCCCGATATCCGCTATTTTCTGCCTATAATCCTCTCTCGCCTTCGGACTTTATCGCGCTGCTCCCTATATACTTCGAGTCCAAGCCGTAGTCGAAAATCGAGTTAGCACCAGAAGCTTTTCTCGAGCGATGCCAGTTACCGAGGAAGGCGAGGGACGCAGAGTGGCGGAAGACGGTGTTCGCTTGTTGGAAACAGAGGGTAGTCTGGCTGTAATCGGTGTGATGGCCCATTCCTAGACATTCCGCTGGACTTACAGGCCGCTCCATTTTCGCGTATTAGCCCGGACCTTGTCACACCGAGGTTATTTAGGCTTTGGCTCGAATCTTCGCAGCCAACCCGGGCTCCGATGTCTCATCGGACATATTTCGTTCGTCACGCTTTGCACCGGAGACCGAGGAGGTTTTGTTCAAAACGATTCCACGAAAATCATGTATGTTGGTCTGATCGCGCAACGTTCGAACGGAGATAGTTCCCGTTGGCGCCAAGGAGGGCGGTAACGACGATCGAAAATTTGGACACGGTCGGGTCGAATGTAGGAGATAGGAAACGTAGGGTTATGAGGCGAAGATCGAATCGCCGAACGTAGAGCGTCGGCGAGATTTATTCCGCGATTGGGGGCGTCATTGCTTGAATGGGAATCGGCGGTAAGAGGGCGCTGATGGGTAACCCGTTTAACCCTCTATCTCGTATTCCGGATCTGCCGTCTCGCTCGTGCTTTTCCGCGTTTCCCGAACGTTCCGCCATCCACACGCGGAATGAGATTCCAGGGATGAGCGTTGATATCTTTATTGCATTATCTCGGAAGACATTTCGACCGCAGTCGAGCCCCGCGTTAGACGTCTCCGATAAATATGCCGTCGCAGCGAACGTGGCGTGAAAAAAGGGGAAAAAGCAGCGGAATTATTTTCGCCCGCCTTTCAGCGTTATTTACCGAGGCATATCGCGCGGATGCGCTCGCGGGCCAGTATCGATCTCCGGCGAATCGGTTTTGCACTTCTCGTTTTCCAGCCGACCCCGAGCACGAAGCACCATTGGACACATCGCGTGGAACGCGTGTGCTTCTGCATCAGCGAAAATCCTGCGGTTTTCGATAAACCGCGAGTAATGGAGCGTCGTTCATTATTGCAGCTAGTAATGCACCGCTGGTGGGACAAGTGTTTTAAGCTGCAACTGGGATTGTACTTCAATACTATTCTGTAATTATTATCATAATTGTCGTCATTATTGTTATTATGTATATTACTTTCGTTACTGGTAAATGGCGAAAAAGGTGTGGTGACTTCCATTACATTTGTTTTCTGACTAATGCGACGAATTAAATTACGATATACAACCGCACGCGCTCATCAAATGAGTTCGGCCATTTTATAATTTAAACAAATGAAACTGCGGGATGAGCGGTGGGATGAGATCGAAAGCTGTCGAACTGGGAAAGAGTAAATTCGGTCTGAAGACAATTTCATTCGGACGATCGGGAGAATTGTGGAACGACGCTGAGTAGGATTTCGCGGGAGATTACAGTGACACGCGTATAAATGCAATCAATTACCGAACGGAGCAGCGCTCGCCAGAGGGCTACACGCCATTTCGAGATCTATCACTCTACCCTCTGGATTGCCAATATGCTTCTGCCCTCGTTCTTCGTTCCTCTTTCGGTGTCAGAAACGATAATGCATCTATAGGCGAGAGGATCTTTCAAATACACCTCCCCCCACTCTTAACGCAAGAATAACTTCCGTTTAGTACAATGGCCGTTCCAACCCTTTGAACGACCAATCAAACCGACAATTCCACCGTGAACGGCGAGCCGTACTGCTCCGAGCCCTCAAATTAGCTGGATTTGCAGGGACAACATTCTCGAGATTCGATGAGATGGTATTCCTTTGATTTTTCATTGAACGTGCGAAAAATGTCTTATCCCGTGAGCGTTTCTAGCGATAAAAAACGGGGAGGTGAGGCGGAGTGAGCGGGTAAGAGGGAGAGAAACGACGGACAACGACGCAGCCGACCGAACGGAAATTCGATTGTGTTCGCGCCGCTAGATTTTCGCAGTTCGGAAAATTAATAGAGGGTTCCGGATGTGCTATCCCCCACTATAGTCTTTTCAGCTTTTGCAACGAGTTTCCTTTCCTCGAAGAGCATGATCTTTCCCGCGACTCTAAATCAAAGCTTCTCGTCGATGTCCCTGCGAAATTACAGAATTTCATGATCTACGGTCAGGCTGTCTGGACGCACATGTTACGCCAGGCGCTGTTCAATGTGACAGTTCGTGACCCATTGAACAGAATTCTGCACCGTTCAAAGATGATATTTACTAATCCTGGAGAATTGCGCCAGTAAGAAAATGTACAAGCGTTGCTGGGATAACTAAGGGTACAATTGGCCAGCGATACTGCTGAATGATATAAGAATTTTCCAGTCTTTAACTACCCAATCATATCCGGTTAATTCGGCCAATCATCGATTTATTCCCGCATTCGCATGCAGTTACCCTTCACCCGTCCGTTGTATTCGTGCGCGTCGTTCCTCGCGGCCCGTAATAAATAGCCTGCTGTTCTCCCGCAGGACTTTAACCAGATTGGCCTCGGCTAGCCGCGATATTGTTTCCAGGTCGTGAGGGTCCTCGTTACGCGACGCCGAGCAGAATTTTTGCCGAGGGTTAATTCGCGGCGAGGGAAAGCCATTGGGATGTACTCTTGGACGTGCACGGCATTGGAAACACCTCTGCGGGAGCTTCGCGATCGTGAGTAGCGCTCATCCGTTGCTTCATGTTATCATCGTTTCACCAAATCCGATTCGTGAAGAAAATTTTCGACCAAATACCCGACGGGTAATGACGGGTGTGGCGATGGAATCAAGGCCAGTGCAGTGCCGGTAATGACGAGGCTTTTTCTAATAAATTGTTGATCAATCTGTCGAGTTAATTAGGTGCTTTGTCGCTGCGTCGACAATGCTGTCGCGTTATTCCATGCTTCGCGATCCGCAGGGTATGCGTCACTCGGCCAATGTATCAAGCAACAATGGTCGAAAATCAAAAGTGTATTATCGAACGCACAATGGAAACGCTTGCTGACAAATTTGTTGTTTCACCAAGCGGGCTATGAGCGCTTTTGTCCGCGTCCTAAATAAGTAGAGCAAGCGCCTATTACCGATCCTATTTCACGAGGCACAATGCGTCGCGGAGAGAAAGATGGCCACGTCACAAATGAATCGCTGTGACACAATGCGGCGGTCACGGAGGACGAACCACGGTCTTACGGCGAAAGTTCCGACTTCCCATGCGTCGGATCCGATTCACGTCTCATAAAGGACGTCGCTCGATCCCGAATCGTCGCTCGGTCGCGAATCGAGGATGACGTATCGCTGACATCACCGAGCACATCTGCCTCCGGTTAGCACGGCCGGGATCGGCCGATACGTCGTCCGACCACTAAATCACGGCGATTTACAGCCCGACGCTATCGAAACTGCATTGGTGTAGCGCCGTCAGTCACCTGGCCAAACAAAAGACCCCTTCAAAATTTTCAGCATTCACGGGCGCAATTAACAGGCTCCCGTATCGGTTCCGCATTTCACCGAGAATCTAGCCTCGCTGAATTTCCGCTCGAGGATTAATACGCGACTCATCGTACATCACTCCGGGATCATGACGATGAGATTTTACAGAAATTAGGGAGAATGATAATTATTTCCCGGTGGTGAGATTCCTCGCATACCCCTGATAAAGAATGGCGGTCTACGGTTCGGTGTATAGCGAATGAGCTTAATTAAATCGTTTGTTAGCTGGTGTCTATCCGTCATGTATCCATCAGCGTGCGTGGTAGCGCGATGCCAAATTGATACTGTTTGCTGTCTCCCTAATCCGCAATCTGGCGCGATGTTGCCGTGTCGGGCGTGCTGCACCACGGATCCTTACGTGCGCCGCCATAAGCCCTGCTGTATTATGGATATGGCGTTGTTCACAGGCTTTTGTCCGCGTGTTGGGACGCGGGGTTGCCATTCAATTGTACGAAGTCCGAATCACTTGTCTACCAAAGATGCACAATGCTCATCGATCCGCGCCACCGGAAGATGGTCTTGTCTACAAAACACACTTCGCGAACCACTTTCCAGACAGTGCTAACTTGTGCACATATACGGTTTCGTGTCGCTGTGTGAGCTCGTTCCTCGCTTCGAAACTTTGTTGGAATCATGTTGGCACGGTACATATTTGTGCCGCGGTGACATAAAGAAAATCGCGGTAACTCGAGATCGAAGCATCCAGAGAAACTTGTTCGCCGTATTGAATATATTCAATTATTCCAATATGCAATTATGGCAATTTTACACAGGAAAGGTGCGAATATTATCAAGGTAGATCGTTACTCGGATTGGCAGACAATTGACAAATGTTTGCCAAACCTTGGAATGAAATTGTCTTGTATGGACCATCATTTGACCGTTCTCACTCCCGCTCGAGCTAATGCCATTCTAAGGGGAGGAAAGGAATCTGCGACATTTACGATCGTTCATGGACCACGTTGGGATTGACTCGCGCTATCGGCCAGTCGTCACGCGTCTGGAAATGGGATCGAGATGGCAGGGCGTTTCGTTTCATGGGTGTTTTCGGACATCCCGAAGCGTGCTCAACGCTGCATAATGGCGGGAATTATAAAAAATCAACCGGTGAATCGATTCTCGTATTCTTGTCGGGTCAGACGTGATGTATTTTCGTTCAACGGAGATAAGGTCGGCAAGAAGAGCTCGAAGCTTTTTCGTGGCGCGACGGATTCCGGAGGGATACAAATTCACGTCGATGCAGCATAAAGTGGTGTTCACCACTTTTCGCCTCTTCAACACCGTCAATCTTATTGATCTAACAGAACTAAAAAACTTGAACTGATCTCGTGCTCGCCAATGGTCACATCTTTTCGAGCGCAATTCTAGACCTGCTTGGCTTTTTTCGCCGAAGGAACAAAGAGCGGTATTATAGGAATATTTCTCTCATGTAAAAAAGATAGTGAACCCTTGTCTGCGTGAAGCTGCTGAATAATCTCGTTCCTATGCCTTATCAAGTATACAGTATGTCACCCTCGTTACTCGAGCTAATATTCATGGAATCTTGCATGGGTCACCGTTCGCGGCGTGGCTGAACAAAGATCCCTCATCGATTCTCGAAATGGGATCACGCGACGATCCCCTTCTCATTTTCTTTACCCAAAGCCGATGCTCTTCCGCCTTATGCCTGCTTATCCCAGCGATATCGCTGATGCTCGTCATCCCATCGTACGGAGGCGAGCGTGTTCGCGTGATTAATCGCTCATTACGTCGAGACGAGATGCCGCTTCTTACAGGACACGACTTTGGTCATCGTGATTCTGAATCGAACTCCGGTAATTAATAAGTTTCCCGTGCATTCATACCGGTTCAAATAATTCAGCATGACTTGCAGCAGCGTGACTTGTAACTGTGGCTCCTGGGCAAGATTGCCTCAGGCGGTCAACCGTGGAAAAATGATTCAACCGATGAGAAAAGTTGGGCATAATTCAAATCGGGCCACGATAATGTTATAATTTTGCTGGTGAACTGTAAGTTATATTCGTGAAATCACGTTTCAATTTCGCCACTCATATCGGCATAAAGACATCTCGGCGTTTAACCGTATTACAGGGGAAATCTCTTCATAGAAGTTTTGCCTTGACTTGCTACGGTAAGCGATAATTTGTTCTTACGATGCACTTTGATCGCCGTGCCGAGCGGAGAATTGGGCAAGAAGAATTTTTAGGAAATTTGTAGAAAGCAAGGACGTGGTTCAAAACGTGGTAGGTGAGAACCAGAGAATCAAAGAACCAATGCTACTTTTTCGCCATGTTTGTCCATTCCTAATTCTGTATTGAGT
>JABFPT010000132.1:48918-62579 GCA_022817245.1 Nixonia krombeini | reverse complement strand
GCTGGGGGGTTGGCGGAAGTAGGAGGGGAGCCCATGGGGGACGAAAGGGGGGGGGGTGGGTGGGGGTTGAAGGGCGGGGAAGAAGGGGTGGGGTTGGGTCCGGGGGCGGGTCTGTCCGTGGCGCTACGGCGGCTGGGCGGGGTGGCGGGGTGTGGCTGCTAATGCATGATTCATGAACCGGAAGTTGTCCAGAGTGCACGTATGAAACGGCCGACGTCGCCGGCTTCTTGCGAATTCCGCTTCGACATGTTAGTCACACGCATCGCGCCCGTCGGATATTCGATCGTAGATCCCGCCTCTACAAAGGACAACACCGCCGCTTTTCAACGATGCCGCCACCGCAGCTGTGCACCGGCGAAATCAAAGTATTCGCTTGATCCCGACACTGATGGCGCTCACGCACTGGAAATGTTACGGTAATGAGCTGTTTACGATGCCGACCGATAAGGGTTTAACTATGTCGTCGGTAAACAGATATAACGAAACGACACAGAACACGAAAAGTGAATATTCGATGGCAAAATGCGCGTGCTTTGTAAAACGTTTTTTGTCAAGGAGAATTGTGTATGCAGTTCTGATTGCTGCCGATTAACGAGTCATTTAATATATGGCGCTGAAAAAAGCGTAATAAACAACATACAATATTCGATTCAATAAGGGGTGGGGGAAAAGTCACGAAACGCAAATACACGACAAAGCTTTTGTCGTTGGCTGTTAGGAAGAACCAATAACGTCCTTTATTTGCGTAGCATCTACGCATTTCGGGCGATGTGTCTAAAAACAGCGCAGTCTCACTTCCGCTCGGTGCAGTTTCGACGAGGCCGAGTAACTGAGAACTGAGAAACTTAATTTCGTAATTTGACACGTTATATCGGCATTGTCGACTTTAATTTATATCCGGTACAATACATAATTCATGAACGGCGATGCACGCCCGCTATTGAAAAAAAAGGAAAATCGGTCGATTTTGTAAAATTTGCCGCATGTGGATTTATTCGCAACGGTTTATCGACGGCGGCGTATCGCGTCGCGCATAGAAATGCCAAGAAAGTTTATACAGCCTGGAAATTCATATCGGCCGGCGGCTTGCAAAGCGATGAAAAACAGTAACGGCGTCGCTCAATCAACGTCATCTGTAATTCACGGGCTCGCCGATGATCGCTGGGAATGACAAACCGAGTTTTTCGCATTTAGAGCGCCTGAAATAGCGGAGTATCTGCTGCACAATTCACCGACATGTATAATAATGCAGCCCGTACAATTTCATGAATATTTCCCATCGCCAAAAATGCCACAGGTATTGACGCCTCGGCGTTTCACATTCTAATTGGCAGCGTAAGTGACAGTATACTTTTTCGTCATAGCAAGGCGAGTAGCGGTTTATTATAGAACCAATGGTCCAGTCGTTTTCCGTTACACCTTTATACGGTGTCGTGAAAATCGGAAAACGCGATTGAGAAATATTTTGCCCGGTTTTATTCTAAATTCTAAGACATTTTGCGAGAATAATTTTAACAAAATTTGTCTCTCTTAAAAAGAAGACAAATTGCGAGCATTTGTTTCTTCATAAAAAGTTATAACTGACAGTTAGCAGTAAAATTTGTATTTTTCGGTTGTGTTTTTTTCTTTTTTATACAAGTTGCGAACATTTCTCTGTAATATTGCGTTGAAATATACTGCTAATCTTGCACAGGCGGTCTTTTACGAATTTTAAATAAATGTAGTTGTCATTGACATTGTTGGTTCGCACTTTTATCTTTCTCTTCTAATATTCCGTTAATTAAATTGACGTGCTGCTTTCGTGTGTGTTTCAGGAATAGTATAATATATGTAGAGCATTAATTATTTCGAGCTATGAGATTTTCAGTGCGTATACAAAATACGAGTCTGAGACAATATAAATCGGACAACCAATTTCATCCGTTCTATGTGTAATAACATTAACAATAATTAATACATAATCAGCGAGCAACGCGATCATTTATGCAAAACGACTGTCTTTTCAATAGAATTCTCAACAGTTCTGCACAAGGACATCGCATTTAAATATTTCCATAATAAACACGGGCTACTCTGCAAATGTTTACTGATCTTTACGTAAAATGTAATTTATTTATGCTACGTTAAAATATGCAGCTGATAAAGTACATTAAAGAGAAACGATAATCAGTATGAGATAATTAACACGTGGAAATGCGTGAGCTCAATGTGAGCGTTAATTATTATTTTATCTCGTGAATACCTTTCAATTAAGCAACTCGTTTAAAACTTCTGTGTAAACAGAAACGTAGTGTATAAAAAAGGAAACACGTCGGTGCGTTAATAATGAAACAGCAAAATCGAAATTCTTGACTGATATAAAGCCATTACATCTGGATATACCTGTATTAACGTGTTTAATTAACGTGTTTGCAACCTTTCCTTTTTAATGTTTGCTCTATTTTGCCTCCACCGACACGATCGACCACGCTCGAAAAAAAAATTTCGAAGTCTGATCAGTCTCTATTTCACTGGAATTACAATTTCTCGTGCCTTTTCGCGCATCTTTTGACAAACGAGTTAATCGTAACGAAAATCAACACTGGTAATTCATTAAATGGATTGACTAACACACCGAGTGCCGCGTCACGCAAATCCGGCCGACTTTTAACCCGGGAAACGTGCGCGATATCTACAGCCCTGGTGGAGTGTGGAAGCAAGAAAAGTGAGGCTTTTAATCAGGATATTCCTGAAGATTGGCTAATATTTTAATGCTAATTTAATTCCGGTCTGAATCCAATATCTAATTTTTTAATACCACTTTCTTCTTCACTTTACATTTAATCGTAATAATTGTCGATACTCACGTTTTCTTTAAACTCCCTCATCTCGTCGAATGTCTTATTATTAAATGGAATTATTAACTCTCCGAATTTCGTGCAATCGGTATCACTTGGCAAGTTTTTGTAGATGAACCTGTCCAGGAAAATCTGTTTAGATCAGATTTTGGTTGACGTGGGAAATTGTCAAGAATTATCTCCTGAGACGATGGCCAAGGGCTTCCCTCACCCCACTCACATATTCTTTACTAGGAAATTCAAAAAGAAAATTGAAGATAAGGTATTAGGAAGACTTGGGTGAGGAGGGTGTTTGATATTTATTAATGACTATGCCTCTACGTGGTGCGGATAAAATGCGACATCTAACCACGTTAAAAGTTCTGATGCTTTTTTAGTTCCGTCTTATTATTTACGAACATATTTATAATTTCGATACGACACAAATGAATTCGATACTAATTGTCGAATATTTCCTTGACAGGTTTGGGTCGTAAGTTAAAGCAAAACAAGAACAAATTAGGAATCATAGCGAAGAATCCCAGAGACGAAGCTGGCTCTCCCTGCCCTCATTTTTCTCCCGGGTGGGACGTTCGCGCGAAGCGAATGATTCCCGGTACACCGGAATAATTTAAATGTCAAAGAAGCGAGCATTTGCCTCTCACGAGGAGCTTTTAAAGGCGTACAGTCCGTTGATCAATGGCCCCGTCGGTTAGGGTGGGACGTTTGCTATATTTCCGATCGCTACTTGATAAATAACCGACGAGCGAGAGTCGATTTACAAATGGCTAGTTTCAATTTACGCCTATCTCGACTCTGGAATTCCGCCGGTGAGGAGAAATCCTTTTTACAGCCGGCCTGTGGATTGGAGAAGCTTTTAACCCCTGAATACCGGCGCTGAGAGAAAATTCCCGTAATTGCCGCGACTGAACAAGCACGGCTGCAGTTTTTAGTTGTAACCGGGGGGAAAAAAAAGTAAGTTGCGGTAACCACCGCTATTTATCCTCTTTTACAGCAAAATCTCGGTTTAAGTTATGCCGTCAGTGGAACAAAAGCGAATGCGACTTTCGCATTGTTTACCCTTTTCGCGGGAAAATATGAATAGTCCTTCGAATACAATGTCGTCAAACAGAACCGACGAATCGGCCACATTTTTTTCTCTTCATTTCTTTCTTTTTTTGCGAACTGAATATTTCAAATGGTCCGCGAACAAACACGAGCCTTGCGCTTAGCGCGACACACGCGCTGGAAACAGCCCGCTCGAAGGGAAATTCCGGGCTCGTAATTCGTAACTTCCCCGACGTTTCCGCCGATATTTCTGGTTAGCCGTGAACGAGGCAAATTATATCGCCATGAAATATTTTTCGGCGCTTTCTCGAATACTTCAGTCGTACCGTACGGCGAGGGAGAATTTGCCGAGCGCTTTGAGAAGCCGAGATTTTCTCATCAGAAATGGAGTCAACTGTTTGAAGTTCGACGTTCAAACAAGCCGTTCGGGAATGGCGGACAATTTTATAAGTTACATTTTCATAATGCGCCGTGCAGGAGTGTACCGGACGAAGAGATGTGTATATAATTACCGAGCTCGGCCTCGTATTTTTATTTGCGTTCCCTCCCTTCTCCTCCTCCTCCTCCTCCTCCTCCTCCTCCTCACCTGTGCGCCGACTACGACATCCCGGGATTGTTAATCTCGTGAAAATAGTTGAACGAAATTTTATTTGCAGACGGTGTTATTGCCCGCGGGGCCGAATAACGAGAGACACGAGAATCCTCGACTTCTCTCCGTTTCAATTTCTCGTCTCCGTCGACAATTCTAAAGCGGATGAAGTATATTATTCCCGGCAGGTTGATACAGTTGTCGGTGGTGGAACGAAGTGATTTGATGCCATAATCAACCCCGAAAAATGCCTCTGTGTTTTGCCGCGTCGTATCTCTGTATCCAACGGCGCAACGACGAAAAGCAGTAATTTAATTTTATGCCAGGCGTCGACGTCGGTTGCTGGGTCGGGGAAAGGGGGACGGCCGACCAGTACTTTAGATTGTTGGAAGACATCGGGGGAGAATCATGAAAACAGACGCGTCCACCGTCTCTTTCTCCAAGCGCATCCAAAACTTTATTCCGTTTGCCAGTTTGCGCTCCGCTCGTTTTCTTCTTCCGCTTCTCGTATTCCCGCACTCCCGGGAAAGAACTTTTCCCAGAGATCACGACGCGGCGGCTCGACGACGACGATTGGTCTGCTGCATCCGCAAGGCGAAACTTGGAATGGACGGCTGCGAATGTACTCCGCTACGCGAATCGGAGATTTCCGACTTCCACAGACATCACTGATACAAGAAAAGTTCCGCCGCCTATTCCTTTCGAGCGGGCGTAATGACGAGAAGTGCTCGTCGCTGGGACGCCGCGCTTCTACTCGTCCTGTACTCGCGTCGTGGTGAAGCAATGGTCCGCCTAACCATTGTTTTTCCTGGTCGTTCTTGACACCTGCATTTCACACCTGCCGTGTGGAACA
Organism: Nixonia krombeini; assembly: GCA_022817245.1. NCBI lineage: Eukaryota > Metazoa > Arthropoda > Insecta > Hymenoptera > Scelionidae > Nixonia > Nixonia krombeini. The sequence continues at coordinate 57,253 of JABFPT010000132.1, read as the reverse complement.
CGTTTGCAGACGAATTTGTATTTATGTCGTCCAGAGACACACAGCTTTGCTCTTTTCCGTTTTCCTTCTTCGAGGTAATGTTTGGAAATATTTAAATAAATTTCAGTAGTGTGTTTCGGACCATCTTGGCGTATTCCATTCATGAAAATGTCGAATTTTGATAAGATTTTACGCGAGCTGATTCCGTTCATTCATTCCAGTGATATCTGGCCCTTTAAATGACCGGGAAACCAAGAGAAGGAAGTTAAACCCGTTAATCTCTTGTAATGTTGATAAGCCTGCTGAGATTATCATATAATTAAGCTTCATATTTTGGAACTGATTCCAATAAATGATTATAGATGCGTGAAATCCTTTGAAATCGTTGAATCATTGGCAAATCCTATCACTTTCCAGTCCCGTGATTAGACTCAACGCGAATATTATATCAATTATTATTCCTAAGCTTTCGATAATTCGAATTCCATTTATTTTCACCTCGTTTGAATAATACCGAAGATGAAGTATAATAGGAAATACATAGTTTGTCCTGCAGAAAATTAGGCATGGTAAGTTGTTCTGTTTCTTTTTTTTTTGTGGAAGTATTAATTAAGTATCAAAAGTCATGCAAATATTATTGTACGTTGTTATCATTCTGTCTTCTATAGTTACGTGTATTCACACTATCAGCAAATTCACAAGATCAGATTCAAGCCACATAGAAATGCAAAACTTGGTACCCATTTCTTCAAAGTAAAATAATTCAGTGTTGTGTATTCAAACTGTGTTTACAAGGTAACTTACAAGTTCATTAAAAAGACAATCATGTATTTTAACTTTTCCCATTTTGGGAAGATTGAATGTAAAATTGTGCCCAATGTCTTGGGAAGATTGTTGTGAACAGACTGTGTAGAAATTCTGTGCAGGTACGCGAAGCTAAGATAGGTATTGCGAATATTTCTTACACGAGGTTCGATATCAAGATATTCCAGAAGATAAAGGAAAGTAAAAAATTTCATCCACCGTGACATATGATTATTTCTAGAAAAAGTTGTGGCGCATACCGCGCCGAGGGGTAAGGTTGTACGTTTACACATATATTCATTCTTCACCACAACTAAAGCTCTCCTTCTAAAATATCGACTCGTATAATGATTTATGTCACCTTTATACATGTTGCAATTGGTAAAACTGCGGAGAAAAATTTACTGCACAAATTCCCATAACTTCTGGTAAACTGAACTCTCATAAACAGCACTTTAACATGCAGAACAAAATGATAAATGTGCGCTATATATTTAAGAAAATATTTGTTTGAGTTGTAGAAAAAGCATTATATTTTTACAGCGGTATTTTTTTAATGTCTCTGGTTCCATAAATGAATATTCATTTGTTAAATACATATTTATTCATAAGAACTTGTCTAGTCAGAATAGAAACTTTTACATAGACAAATTTTATCTGTTACAATGTAATCACAGTAATGCATTTTTGAATAAGGTACGAAATTGTTACGTAAAATATTCTTCGTCATATAGCAATTGATTGAATTGTTAATAATTTGTTTAAAAGCCAGAGTCTCTTTTCAGTATGAAAGGGAATCTAGAAATCACACTCGAATTTCTTCATATGCCGATACTACGTTGAAGTTCCTTCCCTTTTTGCATGATTTGACTCTCTCATTATAAAACTACTTCAGACAACTTTTTTTTTTAACAACATTTCAGGAGAAAGATATAGTCAGCAATGGACGATGAAGTTTCACCCATAACATCGTACATCCAATGAATTTACTTTCATTCAGATGATAAATGTAAAAGCTTTCAAAACAAACTAGTTACTTTCGTAATATCATTACCTGGATATTCAACCAGTATGTGCAGAACAGCATACTTTTATTCGCAGTCTTAATTTTAAATCTAAACCCTTAATATAACGAAGACAGCATACAAAAAATTCTCTTTTATCAAAGTAAAGTGAATTTTCTTCGGGCAATGAATATTTTGGAGTAAAAATATTTAACACTTTTATAATCTGCGATGTCGAATTAGCGTCATTCATTTCAAGCTATTCAAATGTGTCGTATACACACATGTGTGGCATTAATAAAATATGTTGTCTAAACGTTTCTTCGTTAAAGCGAAAACGCAAGACAGAATCTCATCTGTTAAGACAAGAAGTTTAGGATGATCTGTAACTTTAACCTTAATAGCCGTCATGTGAACACCGGCTTGCACTTTGCAACACATACTGCTGCAAGTTTGTAAATGATTGCCAAAGTCACTGTTGATACGAATACTTAAATGCAATATTTACCTTACCACTAAATTACAATTTATCCATATTTTTATTTTGTTTCGAAAATATTCACGACGACTTTCAGATTAAAATATATATTTTATACAAGTACATTCACGTTCAATATTTACATAAAAAAAAACCGCATAATGTCGGCCATTTTGATGCAATGAAAAACTGGTGTACGTCACTGTAACTTGACTACTCGATATGAAATAAATGCATTATTTTAAAAGTAAAAATATTGGCAAACCAAGTTAACGGGGATGAGTTTTTGACATGTGATTTAAGTCGTACGTTGTTTCCTATCACTCTGTTGAATATGGTTCATTTAAAATGTACATTATGTACGTACGACACACGAAGAACCTCAAAAATGTACAATATAATGTTTACAACGTCATTAATAATTCACCGCTTGCAAAAATGCAAATTTTCGTAAAGAAATTAATTAGCACAATGTTAATAAAATTATGATAAAATTTCTTTGCCAAGAAATTAAGGTAATTAATTACAAAATGATTGCAAACCTCACGTCTTCTTGTCCTGACATTACCTCACGACAATTCTGTTGACATCAAAGAGAAATTGGGTGAAAAGCACCAACGTCTTTGGGACAACGGAAAATTATATTCCTGGCTGTGACAATGTTACAATCAAATTTTCTAAGTATACCCATATTTGACAATCATTTATGACAATAATTAAAACAGTTCAATGTTTTTTATTAATTCACATCTAGTTGCAAATATCCCTCGAGGTTTGCCCTAGTACTGTAATAGTCGCCGACTGAAATTCTAAATTCTCATGGAAAAAAGCCTTTTACATTTCCAGCATCGCCGCAACTGCGTCATGCCATACACTAATGTTGCCACAACCTCTTAATGAAGTGGACAAATCCGGCACATATTTGAATATCTAATTACGAAACGTAGATTTGAACGCGCGCTGTTCAGAAGAACGTTGCTTGTGCAAATGTTAACTGGATTGATGATTCATTGTTTTAATAAAACCCCGCCAACGGGCGTTCGCTCACGAACCGCTCACTTTCCCGCTAACCGTCATTTTCATATCGCAATTAACGAATCCGGCATTCCCATCGCTAAATTGCCGGGAAATTCGTTACACTCACGTTGCCGTTGCATCGGCTAGTAATGCGAAATATTCCGTTCGGGGAGTATTTGTCTGTAAAGCAGAAACGCGAGGGAGAGACACAGAGCGAAAAATACCGGGCACATCGCGAATTTTCAACTTTTCCATGCAAACGTGTTGTCCGTGTGCATGGTAAAATTGAGAACTCGCGATTTACAGGTTGGACGTGACCGGCGCGCACGAACAAACGTGCATGGCACTGTTCGTCGGCTGGGCGATACGGTGAAAGATGTTTTTTTGTACAATTTATCCGGGGAAGGTCCGTTAAGAGACTCTCGACGGATTTCCCGGTGACACCCCCCCCTTTTTTTTCTAGTACATAGTGGGAAGAGCGACATTCGGCGATTCCTCGTCAGACCCGAACGTCTGCCTCGTGGTCAACCTCGGGAAACTTCCGTCGAGCGTAAACTCGCGTGACAAAACAGTGGAAAACTGCGGCGTGCTTCGCGGCCGTTCGCTCTCCGGTTTTTCCGGGCACCGGCGGGGTAGCACTGTCCGACGGCCGGTGGAAGTTCGCGACGATACCACACGTCCCCCGACATTAATCGATACTTCCCTCGTCTCCCTCGCTTCTACCCGCGCAGAAATGTCGTATCATTTTCCATACGCGTTATTACGCAATTCAGCGATACCGCTGTTAATTGCGCGGGGATTAATATGCAACGAAACGAATTGCGGTTCGGCGTCATTCGCGAAACAATATCGATCGCAGTTAGGACAAACGGCGATGAAAAATTCAATCCCTTTTACGGACCTACGTGTGTCACCTTTAAATATGCCGTTCGGGGATTTTCCTACTCTATTTTTCTCGTCCACGATCGTTTTATACGGTCGGCGATATTATTTTTATACGGTTGTTCATAGTCCTTATCTTACAACCCCGCTTCGCATAACATAATGCGAATGTAAGTGTAGTGAAATTTTCGTTCATAAAATATCCAGCATCAATTTTCGAAGGTCTGAACAACCTCATTCGAAGTACACCTGATTCTCGTAGGCCGTTCCCTTCGCACGTGTCGAAAGCAACATCGCTGCTCGAGCACAGGAAACTTCACGGTTTGCCGGAGAATCGACGTCTTCCATGTTTGTAAATCGCGCCAACTGAATAATTCATTGTCCGCTGTGTCGAATTCGCGGGGAGTAAAAAGTGGCATTTGCAAACGTGATTTTCCGGCCGGGCGTGTATCACGCGATAAACAGCCGATGGGGGAGCCCGCGTCGAGCTTGCATAATTTCCCAAATGAGATTGAAAACGGCGTACAAAGCAGGAGACGAGGCTGGCGATATTCCACGTCGAAGTTCCATTAACAAAGATTTAATTACCGTCAATGCGCGTCCAATCGCGCACTTTTGTTCCTACAATTTTTGCTTAATGAATTTTTGAACGGTACGTCGTAATCGGATGCACGGTGCGTTGGGTACGAGGGAGGGGGAAAGGGGTGGTTGGGGTGACTGGGGCGGCGGGGCTGGCGAGTGTGGTAGTAAGCAGGGTCCCTCTTCTTTATGTCAAAGCCGCGCGCCCGCTGCACCTCCGTCGTTCTCGCATTCTCTATTTTTCATTCATTCGATAGAGGATTTTCTCCCGCAGCTCTTTTTTCCCGTTTGCGAAAAGAAAAGCAGAGCGTAGCAAGATCTTGCCTCAAAGCCGTAATCTCGTAGATTATGAGTTTCTTATCTGGAGGCGAAAGAAGGAGGGTGGGAGGGAGGGGGGGGAGACGGAGCGAAGGGTGGAGATATAAGAGAGAGCGAGAGGGAAGGATGGTCGGGGGTAAAGGAGCGAGCGAGAGGGAGCGAGCTGGAAGTAGATCGTTCCCTCCCCGAAAGCTTATGCGGCAAGGATGTGTTATTATTGCGCTTACTTAAAGCACGGATTTCCGTTCGCCGCTTTTAGCGTCGATCCGCCGTGATAGCCAACGGCGAATCCTGTAACCAGGCTGGCATAATTCCGCAAAGAATTATGCATTTTTCATAACGCGGGGCGATGTTGTCAGAAAACGGATCTCTTTCCCGCGACATTCATTTTTTGTCAGGGGCATAGCCCACGCGGCAAAGGATAACGGGATTTCCTCGCGTGGAATTAATCACGCGGATATTCCCTACTCTCGCGTTAATTACTCGCATGTGTAATTGGATAACTTCGTTTCACTTCCCGATGGAGGAGAACGCACGCGGCTTAATTACACGCGAGATAAAACGACGGTTGGCAGTTTCGGTGATTTTTGGGAAATGTATCGAAGACGAACCGTTAGACTCATTTTCGCAAAAAAATGATTTTTTTCTTTAATTGCAATAACGAGTCAAGGTAAGACGAAGTACGTTTCTCCTTCTCCCATGGTGTATTTACGACGTCAACATTCGTGTCACTGCCGGTAGAAACGAATGTCAACGTCGGGAAGAGTATTTTTCTGCATGTCCGCTTAATATACCGCCGTTTTTCAACATTGATGGTAAACACGGGACGAAATTATTGTTTGATCTGTATTCCCGAGCGCGTGTGTACGCACATATGTACACACGTGTACGACTCTGAGAAGAATTTCAGCGAAGGAAAATTCATCTCATCTCTCGGCATTTCCATTTCGGCGGCGCTGATATCGCGTATGCGGGAAACGCAGTACGGTAAGTGATCGGGAATCTTCTTAGAAAAAGACCTTATTATATTTCTCTCGCCGAGAGCCCGGGACAAATGTGTACAAGACAGACTTGTTTGCTGGGGCGCGGAGAATCACTCACCAATACGATTGTTCGACGTATACGACGATTCTCTTTTAAGTGATTAAAGGCTACGAGAAACGCGCGAGGTTATGGCAGCCGTTCCGAAATCATCTCAGGCCTTTTCAGTCAAGTTTACAACGCGTTCTTCGACCACTTGCCTGGTTCTTGCGAACCTCCGAGTTGTTGTTGCAAAATAGTTTCTTCACGGTACTTCCGCTACAGCCGCTTATCCTTCCTCCCTATCTTTCTGCATGACGAATGTTTCCTCACGTTGGGAGAAGGGGATGCCGGAAAAGAGCGCATTTCATAACGATATTAACCGTAAATCAATGATTCATTTGCCATTAATTGAAATGCCGTCGTTTCGCAACGTACATTACAAATGCACGCGTAATAATTGAACATACTGAATCACTGTAACGAACGACGGTACTGCATCGGTTGACGGAGCATTGCATTTTTTACGAGTAAGAAATATTGTATTTAGTTGCGGAAGGGAAAATACGTTTTTGCGTTTTCACAGTATTTTTGGTATAATTAATTTATGGCATTTTTTTTGGTATCTCCCTCGCGCTCGTCAAGCTATAAATCGTGAATATTGGCGCTCGTCATATGTACGCGGAATGAAAAACAAAAAAATGAAAAAAAAAACCTTACCTGTATTGTTTTACTTCCCTTCGCCGTGTTATGTCCCTCGATGCCGGCAGGGGGTAACGGCGCTAGGGATGACACGGGATTCGTAGCGTGGAAGGGAGAAGTTTTGACGTTAAGTCGCGGTAATGAAGCAATACGATAATCGTAACAGCGAGATAATAAGAATTTGTCGGCTGCGGTACGTGACTCGGAGGTCTTGCGAGCTAGACACAAATGCATCGGGATGGCTCGCCCTAATACGCTTGTTGAACTCGAGGAAGGATCAAGCCGAAGTCTCTCGCCGGGCTTTTCAATTCCAGCCGAGCCATCGCCGCATTTACCTCAATCCTCTACGTCCGCCACTCCTGGGAAGGTCTCATACTGGAACGACATAAGTGTTCAAATTCCAATGGGACGACGCGCGTATTAAATTAGGTGCCGGCTTGGCCACGCTACTCTGTGCGAGGAGACGCAGATGGCGCTGCGAAGCGCGCCATCTTTGACGCGGATATTACTCTCAGCCGTGGAATCTTCGAGAATTTAACACGTCTCTCTGTCTCACGTTCAAAATTGAGACAATCGAACGTCGATTACACTTCGTGTGAATAACAAAGTAGAACAAAATGGCGGTTAGCGGTATATTATATATATATTTATAGCGGGTAATAATCATATTACGTCGTAGAAATATCGGACGTAAGAAACGCAGAAAGAATATATGTGAAATTAATTTCATCGCGTATAATTTCACTTTATGTACTGAAGTTAATTGAACTATTATACATTCGCATAATTTATCGATACTAAATCATGCCTTTCAACCAACATTTAACCGTCGGTTTACGGATAGAAGCATTATCATTTTACATTAAACATTTTGCAATTTCAATCGCAGCGCGTTCAGCTAGACGTAAAATTCAACTCGAGAACAAACAAGTGCCCATTGTTTATTTTAGAATATAAACGATCGCGTATAAACTAAATCATCGCGATTCTGGGAAAATGGACCGAGCTGTAGCCGCCTATGTTTTTCTTACCGGCGTGCTCATTACTGTCTTTAATTAACTGTTTATCTTATTACTTAAACATCGCGCTTTTTATTAATTCCGGAGCAGAGCGTTCATTATTTGCCCAACGAAACTATCAAAGAAGATCTCCGGCAGACGAGTCGATTCATTGAAGTCGGTAATAAACCTGAAGAAGTCAAAAATGTATTACATTTCGGATCCAAATGGAACTTCTGTTAATTAATTTGCTGTTGATTAAATCGCTAATGTTTTTTTTCTTTGGTTCATGTTACGTTAAAATGTATATATTACACGACGGTCACCAGCGATTGCGCTATTACGAGGCGATAGCAGCGCCGCGAACGAGGAACTACTGAAAGTTATGGCGTATTTTCCCCCCAAAAAGGAAACATAAACGGTAGATGAGAAGTTTGCAAGTTGTTTAGGTACATCGTGAAAAGAAATTGCATCACATCTTGCAGAGCCATATGAAAATACTTTCCCGCACTAATTCACAATCCACGTTTTTCCAAGTCGTATAAACGCACCGA
>JABFPT010000130.1:40614-58097 GCA_022817245.1 Nixonia krombeini | reverse complement strand
GGTACAATATCCAATATCGATGATTTCGTGTAACCGGTCTCGACGGTAAGGAAAATGTATGACAATCAATACGACAGTATTTGTAAATATGCTCTGACAAAACGGAAATCAACCTTGTTCTTGGTTCAAGTCTTGATTGATTGGACAAGATGACAGGATTTTGGAAATTGGATATTGGAAAAACATCGTGCATTCCACAATGAAGCATAATACTATTCATATACCATGTTTATGTTTTTTTTTTAACTATAAACCACACTTTCGCATGCAAAGTTACCTTCAGATGAAACATTTTAGGAATCTACATTTAAATGTCTGATTGTTACGAAATTTACACTGATTTAGTAACGTCATTTAGGCTGAAGAGGGAAGTTTGCTTGTAAACAGTTACATATTATTGGTTCAGAGGTTATGTGTTTAAACCATAAAATACTCAGCCTTAAAAGTTTAACTAAAACGGGTAAAGTGGAAGTAACGTATTAAATTGCCAAAATCACATTCAATTTATTTCAAAACGTAAAGGTAAACCGGCCAACGCCAGAACTGTCTCGACCATTCTCCAAAGAGCCAGCCAGCATCAAATGGCAGATACAAAATCGTTCTTTGCATTCAATTCAACAGTCCGGTTGGCAAACCGTCGACGAAATGTATCTAATGAACTCGAAAGCTGAAGAGGCAAAATTCAAGATACAGAACACGACGAGGTTCCGATCATTTGGCGGAATGCACAAAACGGCCCGTGTATCTGTCTTGCGCTTTATGCACGATATGTGAAAGATCCTTTTACGCAACGCGGTTCGGTATCGCGCAGAGGGTATAATAGAGGCATGCCATAATATCGGCCGGTATTAGATTGTAGCGAGCATGTATCTTTTATTCTCACGCCCCCGCACGCCCTCCGCGCACTCTGAAAGCTCCATATGAAAGCCCTTTGCATTCACGCGCAACCTCTAATATTGCTGAGTGCTCGCGGTTCGAGTTCTAGCTCCGTTTATCGAACACTAGTGGCTCATGTTTTTGGGATTATTAAAAAACCGTGCTATCGCTTTTGAAGGAAGCAATAGATGTGTTATTTCTTGCTGGGAAGAACGGCTACGTCAGCTCAAACATTCTGAAGCACACGTTCTGCGATTGTTCGAGGAATATTGTAAAACGTTTATTTTTTCCCTCAATTTAGATTTTTCAAACTAATTTCAGAAGTTTATGTGACGTAAGTTGGACAACTCTTCAGATTTACAGTAAACAGAAAACTGCTTTACTCATAGTCACTTGTAGTATCCAATGAAATTGATATACAAATATTTTTAAAATATAGTTTTGATTGCAGTTTAATACAGTATTACAAAAGCCGCATTACAGTTTCATTTTGAATTTCAAAATTATGTTTATCGAAGTGCCGATCGATCTATACGCGTATAATACGGTCCGCTTGAGCAGACTAAAATACTGGGCAAAAACGTTTTCCATATTTTTCAACTGATTGAAGTTCAATAGGAGGAAAATAATTTCAATAACAATAATCACCGGGACTGTTGCCCACATCGCTACACTGAACTTTGATGATTAACGTCGGTTCGCTAAGTCACGCTCATATACATTACTCTTTCAGTTAATATCGACATGATAGTAATGGGACGACGAGAGCATGCCAGCATTTAATCAGGCTGCCCCACTGTTGTCAATTCCATTGATCAGTACCCGGTGTACGGACAGATATCGACCGCCCTTTGGCGAAGATATTCGTGAATTCGCGCCCAGGGCTATGAATTATTTAGGATTGACGTGAAGCGCGTTTATTTCGTGGTACAACACAACAAACGCGATAATCCTTGCAACAACATAATAACGTTCGCATTAACTTCCGCAACTCCGGTAATCAATTTTTATTGCATGTCAATCAATAATTCTTTAAATGCCTATTGTTAAAAAGGAAAGTGCTGAAAAATTTCTTCAACAGTCTATCAAGTAAAGGACACATTGATTTAACAGATTGATTTAAAGCGAGTATTTACATCAACGGTATGAGAGGTGCCAATGAGAACCACCAAAGATTAAAGAAAAAACGCAATCAAAATTTTATATAATCATACAAAGACGATAACAAAGTTCTAACCTTGACGAAGGTAACGTGTATTTTCCATCATGTACATTCAATTAAATTATGTAAATGCTCCAGACTTTGCATATAAATCGTCGAAATAGACACTGCACTTCCTCAACACTAGAGTACGCGACAAAACAGCAGTATGCAAATTCCTTCCATCAAACGCGTCTAATCAATTAATTCCGGAACGATATGTACGTCTTAGCCGTGTGAAAAAACAAGCCGTCTTTAGATTTCATCCGGCGATGTGGCCGCGTTTCGCGTGTAATAAACCGTTATCAAAAACGCTGGGATCTCAGCAGCAACGTTGTAATTATTTATTAATTACATCGTTGCCTCATTTCCGTTGGTCACGCCAGCGACGCGCAAGCACTGCCGTCATCGCCTTGACATATCTGCACGCCCATTACGTCTTAATACTTACGTCCCAAAGCGGTTGCGATTGCCCGCTAATTCATATCATTCGCATCGATAGCGTTCGCCGGCGTGTCACGGGCAGAAATGGGAAGCGTCTTCGCCGCGCGGGGCCCGCCGTGACTCCGGAACACGGCATTATATACGCGCGCGGCGCCGCGTCGAAACATAAATCGCCCGAGCGAATGCCCTATTAATTTTCCGACTAATCGTGATTGCGATCTGCGCGCAATTACTAGAGCGCTCGACCAATCAGATTACGGCTGCCGCTTTGCCCGCGACGAGTTTCCGTTAACGCGATGCTCGACGGGCTTTGCACACGCAACGGCCATTGCCCACGTGCAATCGCCTGTCAGCCACTGTATTTTATAGTCCCTGTACTACGTTTTGAACGCCGATTATAGGCAAAATTGATGAGACGCGAGTGTAACTGCGTATCTTCGGGTCCGCTTCGCTCGCCAGTGACATACGAGTCCCGTGTTATTCCTTCGCCGCGGAGTCTCCGATCGCTTTCGTGTGCAAGGTAATTGATTAAACGATAACGGTTGCGATTCGATGATGATACGTTCAACACACTCGTGTTTTTATCATCGTCCTGGAATAAATATCAGTACTCTGTAATCACACACAAGACTCGTCGGCATGGCTGTTGGGTACCTTGTTACGGCTAGTTAAGCAAAAGATGGTCGTGTACAGCATGCGAAATTGCGCGTCGTTGTTACTACTAACGAAAAAGAGAAGATCAAATAATGGTATTTAAATGTCGGTTATTGCCGTTTGGAACGTCAAGAAATTGGAAAAAGCTTGCGTTTCGAACTCCACGCATTCCTGCTACACTACATTCTCACTCACTTTGTATTTGAATTACGTAGATGCAGAAATGCGTGTTATTATCCCTAACCTTTCGTGTACCAGTACTTAGAATTGTATAAGTAATAATTAAAGGTTGCAGTACATAGTAGTTATAAAGTTTAATATCGTGTCAATAAATACGAATTAACGTGTGTAATCGTTAAGTCGTTGAATAAAAATTTACAAATTGATGTTAACAGAAATATGCTTCCTTTTTCATATTTTATTGTGTAATTAACATGTCTCCAATTCATTTACTCGAAGTGTATAAATTTCTATCCTATATAATTTACTGGTGACGAGAAGTGAACTAGAAAAGTGAAGAGTTGCATGATGCACGATTCGATTGCAACGTTCTGTATGGAACAGGCTTTTCTCTTGATTATAGATAAGGTTTTATTAATGTGTACGCGAATTGCTTAAAAACCAAATAGTTCAATATTAATTACTGTCGCCTTCGTAAAAACTGACACAAACAAGCGCTTGTTAATTAACTCGAACATTTCAATTAATTATTTATTTTGAAATAATAAATGCACAAATTCATACTCCACGAAACAATAATACTATAACATTTTAGATTTGTGTTCAAGAAAAGTGTAAATTTACGATACGTGTTCCAAGGAACAGAAATTTTATGTTAAGATAAACATTAAAGTTTTACAATCGGTACAACTGTTTTCAAATTCTAATTCATCCTATGACAATTATTTTCAATTCTGAGGACAGGAAACAGGAAATCAATCTTCGTCAAACAATCCACCATATTACCCGTTATCGGTCGCATGCGCCTCATTTGAGATATCGCCGTTACAGCCGACGCGAATTGTATGCAAAGCGCCGTCGACCGACAACAGTTAATTTGTCGTACCATCGGTTTTCAAAATTAGAAAATAGCCGTTGAGACGAAAATATTCTGCCATTCCGGAAAAAAGCCATAACGATAGCGAAGACGTTGTATTGAAAGGGCAGGGGTTTTAATTCCATCCGCAAACAGTTTACCAGAACGATTCACCGTACGGTGTAATCTTGGATGCGGACGTTAATACACAGGAAGAATGGTGGTAAATCCGGCAAGTGTACAGTGCGGTATTTCGTGGATAGTTAGATAATTCATGGTATGTATAACACTTGGTCAGCGATCAATGGTACTCCTATGGGCGAATCCGCATCGTACGTAGGTACGTACGTAGATACATGCATGCATACACAGACCGGCCGGTCCAACGAGGAGGATAGTTTCGCCGAATCTACGGGTGATTTGCATCACGAGAGCGCAGGAAAGCCTGCTTAATCCGTGCGGTCGGCTTGGTCTGGTTACGCAGGAGAGTTGAATTATGCCAAGAACATTTGCATAACGTTGCAGGACGGTCGATAAATGACGATTCGAGGAAATTCGGCCTCCGTCGCCGCATCTCGAATTAACCTCTCGAGTTCAATTAAACTGATTTTATCGCTCTTATGTGATTCGAATATCGCCTTGGAAATTAATCACGCGGCGAGGCGAACCACGACGGGTCAAGAGAACGTTTCGTCGGAAAGTTCGGCCCCGCGCGCGAGTCGCTTGAAAACAATGGCTCGTAAAGGCGCGTATCTTTTGACGAAAAACCGTTAAAATAAATTGAAAGCTAAGAACATGCAAGGCCTGTAATTTCGAGCGCTTCGCACGATCGCGCTCTTTTTTGGCGCAACTCGTGAAAGTAGCTTGTTGCCTCGCTGGTTGCCTCGCTGCTTGCCTCGCCGTCGCATAAATCAAATGGCCTGGCACATTCTCACCATACAATAAAGTCTTTTCCTCTTATTTATTATCTGCGGGCCTGCCAAACGTCGGTAACAATTACAAGCGCCGATACGTATCGCCCAGTTGGTATCGAAACCATCATCTTAGAGCAGTGCAACGTATTGGCTATTCGTTATTCCACTCGCCTCGTATCTGTGCCGGGGCGTGCTCCGTGAGTGTGTGCAACTAAAGCCATTACACCGACTACTACCGTGGACCAGTTACTGCGCGCAGGACATCGCTATCCGTCGTATGCATCGACGGCAGTACAGTCAGCGAAAATCGCTTCGTCGGCGAAATTGCATGGAGATAAAAGTCTGATAAAATGTTTTCGTCCGATTTTTTGTTCAGTACCTTTATCGCGGATAAACTTCTATACGTTAATAACAGGGAAAAAGGAAATGTGCTCCGAAATTGTGACACTATCGAACAACCTCGTCGATTAAACTGGATCGTGTGGACGAAAATCCGCGTTTTGAAATTATCTTTGTGGGGCGGTTTACAATATTCAGAGATATTCGTCGCCCAAATCTGGACTACGTACAAACATTAAAACACACGAACATTAAAATTCCAATAATAATCTAATCTTGAAATAAACTGCCCCGAAAAAAATAATTCATCCTTATTCACGAACGATATGTACATACGTTCTCTCGTCTTTGCAGTTAATTGTGGCGCACTTCTGTCAAGATAATTAAAAGGTACTGAAAGATAATTAATCGTGTCTTATGTAATTTACATTTGTGCTTTTACCTTATTACTGTATTCATTACCTTAATTAATAGAACGATTAACGACGAATCGTATAATTATCGACCACTGGCATCGAGAAGCAGTGTGGTCTTAACGAAGTCATCGGAGCAAGGTGATCAATTGCACTTTGCATCGCAGTAATTCCACGTATCGCAGGAAATGTTTCGTCCGAGTGTACCGCAGCGAGCGAAGGAAGCAGGAACACGTATGCGAACGGAGTCGAATCCACCCCCGCGACGCGTAGGACGGCGGAACTCATGGGCGCGTGTCCACAAAGGCGCAGAGTGGGAAGAATAAGAAGGGCGTGCGATAACACAGCCGTGCTCGCAGGCGCGACACACGGCGTGTATCGATATCGGCTCGGGAGCGGCGATATCGAGATCGGTATAGCGGCACGAACCAGTCGGGAGATAAGTCCCGATGAATTCGATCGACGGTCCAAAGCGGCGCTTTCCTTAATCAACGTGGCATTTTATTTTAACGAACCCGCCCAACTGCCTTCCTCCTTCTGACGATACGCTCGATAACCGATCCACTTTTTTTTAGTTATTCTCGAAGCCGAAAAAGTGCTCGCGTTGCGCAATTCGAAGTTACGAAATAAAATAGTTTGCGGCAACGCTCGAGCGACCGACGATTTTCGAAACGATATAACTCGATGTTACAACGCGATATGCAGTGACTTTATTAAAGCGAAGTTCAATTTTGTCAATTGTATATTGTCAAGAAAACACGCTCGGAAACGCGTCGAAGGCGTTTGAAATTAATTTGCAGTATAACTGCAACGTTAGTGTGGTGTCACGATTAACGCGTTCTACTGACGCAAGTCTTTGACGAAAAAACGCCGTATCACAAGCGAATCGTCGCGTTGCTCTTAATCCTATCGTAATAATCTCATCATGTGGCGAAATCGCGGGAACACCGCGAACTTGACGTTAGCGTATAATAAAATCACGTCGAGCTGTGTCATCGGGGAATCACAGCGGCGCGGCAGGTTAGCGCGTTCATTAAAATAAATGCTGTTTGAGGTTAGTAAATTATTCCCGCGGGCGTAATTGAAACCTTGTGTCGTATTAGACAGGAGCAGGAAAGTAGGCAATGCTGACAAGCCTAATTATATACAAAGGCGCGGCGGGAATTTCGCGGCGGCCGTTAGCGGCGCAGCTCCGAGCGCACTTGGCGACCGCAGACGTTTTGCAAATACAGCGGAACGTTGTACCACATACGTTACGGCTCGGCGCGTTTGCAGTGTCGGATCCAACGGTCCAATTTCGGCAGCTCGCTCTCGTAGGCACACTCGTATCCGAAACCGACTGACAATGAGCCTATGTAAATGCAAATACAAATACGTTTGTTTAAATACAACGCCGCGCGAAATGTGGCTCTACAGTAATAGTTAACCTCCGCAGCCTCGTGTCGCCGTCTGCGCGGATGCTACGAATTCAAAGTCCAACAAAGCCATTTTCGGGAGCATTACCTCGAGGGTCTTACGTACATAATAGCCTCCGCGCTGTATAAACTTTGTCGTGCTGGCGATATAATGGATATAATCAGCCATAATCCCTGTTATGTGGAGCACTTCAAAGTAAACGTTGTACTTGACCATTTTTCTGGAATTAATGGTCCGCTCTATCCTTAATGCGTGCGTCATACTGTGACTGAAATTAAGAAGCCGGCTCTTCGCCGTTTATGAAAGTGTCTTTTGACTTTGATGAAAGTAGCCCGATAAGCCTGGAAAAATGCCGCCACTGGAACATTTCACTGGTTTTTTCTGTTACATTCTCTTCGCGCATTGAGCGTGTCCTAATACCTGTCCTAATAGAATTGCGCGGATTAAATATTGCAACTTTCGTTCGCAAATTATTTTTCATTAGAACACGGGATAGATACAGTTTGTTACGTATGTTACACTTTTGTTATCTTCTTCACGTTAGTAACAAAAACGATTATTTCCTCATTGATAACAACATTTTTTGTCACGCTCGTATCCGAACTATTGCTCAACTCATCGAAAAGAAGTCACAGGGGAAAGGCAAATACTTTACACTATACAAGCAATTTTTTTACCTACTTTCGTCGGTTGCAACGTTTCTGAAAGTCTGAACATTTGAAACGTTGCGTATACCGGTAAAGCGGACTCCTCAATCTGCGATTCTTCTTGCATCAATTATTTCTAACGCAAAAATTTCTCTTCGGAGAATGGAAGGTTGCGGAACTACGCCATGGAGAGACCTTCTCGTTTTACCAGTTTTCTTCATTTTTTACGACAGTTACGTCTGAGCTGTCTCCTTCAGCTTTCGTCTTTCTACTCGAGAAAACGCCCTCGGAACAAATCATACACGTACGTTGCCTGGTGTCGACAGGATAAAGAGGCGTTTCTACACGCACTTACGTCACATCCTTTAGTTTCGTCTTGTGTCCCGTGCCGAGGGGGCGGTCGCGCCATTATCGGCTCCGCATCGCGTCCTGATAAGGCACGTCGGACGCGGCTCGCCCGACGGCGCAAATTGTTTCGAGGGTGCTCCGCGCGCCGCGTCACACTTGTGCACGCGGCGCGCACGAGACTCGCCACCTTTTCCGTAAATCCCTTTCAGCTCAGACACAGGTGGCTTTTTTTCACAACACGCCTTTGCCCGCGAGACATTTCTTTCCCCATTATATTATTCAAGGGTCTTGACTTAATGCCACTAATAAAAGATGCGGATTGCGCTAATCGCGGCGAGCTTGAAAGATTTCTTCAAATAGATGCAATTTGTATTGTTTACAAGCAAGTCTTTTTTACACGCATTTTAAGAAATAATTGATTGCTTTATGAATTTTACATTTCGACTTTTTCTTTCGTTCCGTTTCAAGTCTTTCCTGCGATCATTCGTCGCAGTTTTGTATTTCTCAGCTTTGTCTTCACCCTCGAGTGAAGAAAATCTCATTATGAGTCAACAGTTTATTTCCACTGAAGCAGCCCGATCGTAATGTTCTGAATTGTAGACTATTTTTCCACACGATGACAGATAATCCGCGAGTAGCGATCGCGCGATAAAAAGTTGGCATTTTTCTCCGGACAGTCACAATTTGCTAAACTGCACAAATTCGCCTGGCCGGGAATGCGATCCGCATTAGTCAGGAATCACAGAAACTGACAGGAATCACTTACCACGTCGTTCGTGCGTCACTGGCACACGAGGGTAAAAAATGATGGCGCGGAAGCTCCGCCATTCGAAATAGCACACGAGGAGAGAGACTTTTTGCATGCGGGCGAAGCCGTGGCAGGAAATATGCG
Source organism: Nixonia krombeini (assembly GCA_022817245.1). Classification (NCBI taxonomy): domain Eukaryota; kingdom Metazoa; phylum Arthropoda; class Insecta; order Hymenoptera; family Scelionidae; genus Nixonia; species Nixonia krombeini. The sequence goes on along the minus strand of JABFPT010000130.1, from coordinate 48,917 downwards.
AGGCATCTTTAGATTCAGGGAAATGTCGGCCGGGTCTGGCGAAATCCGCGATATAATTAATAGCCGTCGTTTTGTCAACGATGTTGGGTCCGAGCGATAAATTAATCAAGGGGTGCGCAAGAAGTTGCGGAGGAGGGGGAAGAGGGAAAGGAGAAGCGAGAGAGAGGAATAAAAAAGACCGGTCGGCGAGTGCGTGTGTTCGCGCATACCTTTCGTCGAGCGGGCCATTGTTTCGTAGCGGTTACCATGCTCGCAATTTATCGTAACGTCGTTAGGATGTTTAATTGTCCGGTAAAGAATTTAATGGCGGGAGACGGAGTGCCTTGAAAAAACGCGGGGGCCGAGCACTCGGATCTGCTAACGTGTGTGAAACTGAGCTTAAAATATGTCTGGCTTTTTGGACTTTCATGTGCATATGATTCGCGACGCGGACGAATGGCGCATCATTGCCCTGCAGCTTTTTCCTTTCGTCGCCCAAGTCAAAAATAGTCGAGCATTGCGAGCGTTATACTCACGACGAATCTTTCTAATCGCGAGTAATACCACGCTCGATAAATAAATTTCGTTTCGTTGAACTTTCGAAAGCTTTTAGCGCGGCCAAACCGCGCGCCTTTTTATGAAAAAGTTTTCAGAATTGAGGGAAAAATGGCGCGGGACCGTAGAGAAAATAATGTGAGAAGCCGCGTGTTCCAGTGCATTTGTGTGCACTTCATACCTAATGTATTGTGAAGCAGAAGGACGTGGTAATTTGGCGAATTTCATGGAGAGCTTTTTGGGACGTAGACGAGAGGTGTGTCCCGACGCTTTAAAAGCAGCAGTTACTCATAATTAGCGGAAAATCGCCTCGGCTTTTAGGTGAATGAAAGCTTTCGGAGACTGGATTGTACGTACGTTCGGAAACTGACGTTCTTTCAATGGTACGTAATGTAACGTATGCTGTTTATGCGTAAATACGGCGCAATACTTAACCAACGTAATCTTTTTAAACTGTCACTACCACTATATAAAACTACTCACAGAAAAGGTAAAGTGTTCAATTAAAGTGTAATGAATTGTAAAATAGACTAAATACAAATCATTTTTTTACAATATGTTCGCGCATAACGCAATGCTTAGAAATTGTTGAAAGACCATCAAAAAATGAATTTTCTTCAGCAATCAAATGTTTATGATTTTTTACGTTTGTAAATAAATATAGCAGCATTTATGAATCCAGTGTATGCGTCCCCGTCGAATAATACAGAGTAACAGAGAAATGGAAAAACACAGAAAGGTGAAAACTTCGTTAGTCAATAGCAAAGAAGCAATTTTCGTAAAGACCGCAACAATACGTGTAAAGCACAGAAAGGGATATTATTACCGGCGGCTATAGTCCTTGGCGTGGGTGCGATATTTATTACGCAGACGCGCCGAGCCTGGCCGCAGGCAAACAATAGCGAATTTCGCGCCGAAACTACCACTCCGGGGTTACGCCGGCACGAGAAGACTTGCTCGATTCGATGATAAAGCGTCTTCCTCTACTTTCCATAGAATCGGGAAAATTGCGGCTACCGGTCTCGTCCATCGTTGCGGTAACGAGACTCTCGAAGTCGCTCGCTCGCTGAGCTCATTGTTTCATGGTTCTTTAGCGAAAACCGCGAACCTTTCTCAAAACCGGAATAAAATGAGGAAGAATCCGCGGCAAGAAATTTACAACGTAATTCACGGTACATTTAATTATAATGTTATGATTAAGCCAACGGACGCTCCACCGTCTAGAAGTTCAAAGAGATTTCGTGGACGTTGGGCAAATATATATATACGGTTATCATCAAGCGGTTTAAGACCATTTAATTATCAACGACTCTGCGCGTTCCAGAAGCGACTTATTCAATCTCCTCACCGCGGTTTCAGACATTCTTTATTAGTCAACGAATCGCGAAAGTTATTCGCAGCGAAGTTCCCCCCTTTCCCCCAAGGTGAATTCGACCAGTCACCCCTCCACAGTGGTTTCCGCGCATTTACCCCGGCTTAAAAATATTTGCGCTTTATGAGCAAATCCAAGGGGTGCATAAATTACGATCCGACTGCGTGGCGCGTGAAACAAAGGGAAAAGACACGGAGAATTAGTGTTTCGCGTACCGCTGAAAATTTCTTTGCGCGTCGCGTCGCTCCGATTTTATCCTGGAATTACAGCGTTGCGAAATATTTCTCTGCATGCGCATTCGCACAATTTATTGTTCGCCGTAAAATTAATGCACGCGTTACTTTAACTCTTTTCTGACATAATGAATGTATAAGCGCGTTCTTTGCAACATACTTACCATTATTCAATTGAACAACGTCATTAAATAACCATGGCTTCGGTTCTGCTTTAAGAAATTACAATACTTTACCCCTTAAAAAAGTAAAAGTGTCGGTAGCGTGTGCAACGTGATGCTTACCGGGTAAATTACTAAGGTGTTAATGTGTTGTTAAAATGTTTATTTGTATGAAAACAGTAATTTCGGACACGCTTTCGGCGCGAGTCAGCGTAGTTGCGAAGGTGCAAATTTCGACGCGTCTCCGTGGTTTTGTCAAACTCGCTCTTTAACACAACACACAGTATATTAGGTGTACAAATAAGTTTCGCTATTTTTAATCAAAAATTGAGCATTTATTGAAAGAATGGAACCTAATGTTTTATTCCAGGAATTGTTCATTGCTTGTCACTAATTTTTCCCACCTTTCTGGCTGCATACGGACACCGCGTTGGAAAAATACTTCATCTTTCGTCAAACACAGACAACTTATTTGTACATCTAATATTATTTACATGAAAATATTAAAAGAAAGTATAATTGTAACAGGGACATGGTTGTTGCAATTCGTACAATACGTAAAATGTATGGAAAAAATGTAAAATGTTTATAAAAAAAATCGGTACATAAAAAATTGAGGTTTCGCGTACACGTATGACTAGTATATATGGTCTTTCGACTACCGCTATAGTGGGCTTTATTTCTGCGAAATCCGATGACAGGCCTCGTTAATTAAAACGTTTCTATAATACTGGTTCAGCGGTATTGGACGACTCGGAGGATTATCAATTTAATGGCGTTCGACAAAAATACGACACACACGTACATGCCGGTTCGCCGTTCACACAAGAACGTCTAATAAATCAGCAAGTGGTTATAGCGCGGAATGGGCTTATTTACTGTCCGGCGCGAGCGACAAAAAGCGGAAGCCACCCTCAATAAAATGCTGTCCTCTCTCTGTTTCTCTTCCTCTCTCCTCTTTTCTCTCTCACTCTCTCTCTCCCGCTCTCTCTTTCTCTACCACGCACGTCCGTTCTTACGTCTACGTCTGTGATATAGACGGTTTCTAATTTGCATTTTAAATGTTCGCGTATACCTCCGCGGTAGTTAGTACCCACTGTATAAGCAAATAAACCAAATGCACGAGCGCAATCTACGAGGACGTACATTCGCACCAGTGTTATCTTTATATCGTGTTCTGAAGTTGCAGAAACGATGCACACAGTAATTGAGTACATGGGCGCGAAAACGACGTCCGAGATATGTTGCATAAATTGAGCCATTTTCGCGCAATACTATCGCCTATTTAAACGTTATGCCTGTCAATGAGAAAAATCACACTTTAACGTCCTTTTGACAATTTAGCGATATCTTAGGTTGAATCCTTTTAATTGCGCAATCAGGTGATAATGCCCCTGTTGATACTGTTATTACATATTAGAATAGAAGTATTACAGCATTTTGAAAATTGTAAGCGCTGAGATGTATAAACTCTTTAGTGTTTCAATGGGATTAGAGTAAATGAAAAATTTTAGATGTACTTCATATTTATTTTATCTGAAGGTACATCAAAGCCGAACGGTAAATATAGCTGTGATTAAAAATATCAAAGTATTTAGATTCTTTTTCTCTGACCACTGTATTCCGGTTACGCGATAAAATAATTGTATTAATACCACTGATTGAAATGATATCGGTGGATCGAAGAAAAACGCAGCAATGCATTTACGTCGTATCTCGCTGATTCAACAATTTCACCCCCATCTTGAAGATTCGTATAACCTGAAATTCGTCGGTTCGATAGACTCTTTCATAAATTCCCATCTCAATAGCGACGTTAAAAGAACGAACTCTGCTTTATGGACACATTGGATTCAACGGAGCGGAAAGTTTAAGTGCGAATATAATCTTAACGTAACGGGGACCGAGGGATAAATCACGACTGTTCGCAGCTCGTTCGCTAAACGATAGCGTAGTCGGGATATTGCGGTACCTTTTTCCTTTTTGTGACAAAATATGCTCCGAATAATGTTATCAAAACGTCTGCCCTGACAATATTCAATAAAGCTAAATGCAGCCATGAGAACAAAATAAAGCTCGGAAAAAGGTAGACAAATCAAGGATTGTGATGTGCCGTGCTGTATATCTGTAATGAGAAGAAATCCGCCGAAATTAGTTGCGTTTCTAACGATTGAGAAACGCGGGGAATTTCTCCCGCGCTCTACTTTCGTGTTAAGTCAAATAAATATAGCGTTTGACATTTAGCGACTTTCGTGGTAATCTGGCGTAACTACTCCGGCTTGCGAGTTGTCGTGTGTCGCCGCGATAGAAAAAGTGATCGTAATTTTGAATCGCAGCGCATTAACGAACATCTGACAAGAATATATTAGCGAGTTACCAGTGTCGTGTCTGCATCACGCAATGCCCGGCGTTGAAGAATTCCGCGTAGTAAAGCGTGTTTCAGCGCGACAATTAAAATGTTTCTGGCATACCAAAGGCCTCTGGTAGATGGGCCATCCTGGCAACGGCTGCCACGACTGCCACGTCCGCGTATCTGACACCGACAAATAAGAAAGTCGCGACTTGAAAGGCGCATCTTCAAAGAATGACTGCGCATGGGGACAATCGCAATTAAGAAACTGGTCGAGTTCGAGCAAGCGATCAAAAACATGTCAACGTACCAAAAGGGAAGAAGCAATCTGAAGCGGGAGATTTTGCGCCCGTAACGATGCATAAATACCTACCGTTTCTTGCGCATTCGACGGCGAAGTGTTGCGACATAATTGCACGGAAGGGGGTACGCGCTTTATTTTCGACTGTAATTTATATACTCGGTAACGTAACGTTCTTTGGAGAAAGTGGATTGTAAAGACTCGGCTTTTATCCCCCCCCTCCACCTCCCTGTCCTCGCAAAAAGTCATTTCAAGACATCGGATTTCAAAGCGATGAGAGCGCAGGAAAGCCTGGGTACTTATTCGTCGTGAGCTAATACGTCACGACTTTCAGAGAGAGCAGCGCAAGGAAGGAAAGCGCATTCGGATCCAAAAGAACTAAAGGACCCTCGCTGAAACACATCTCACCCTTTGTTTGAACCTTTCGAGCCGCGATACATTTTCAGTTTGACGCGGAGGGTGCGTATGATTGTGTCGTCGCGGATACGAAGTTCGAGAAGCGCTCCCACCTACACGCTCTTTGCTCGTTCTCTCCATCAACTTAACGAGTTGTTTCATCTTCCTAGACAAAGATTCAGCCGAGCGAAGCGCGACACTCGCGATACATCGCTCGGTAATTTTTTCAATCGAGCCGTTCAATCCAGCTTTTCACGGTGTGATATCGATGCGTCCCGCGATGGACTTTTACGAGGGGACGTGAAACAGCGGCACTTTGGCTACAAAAATGCAGGCAACATGTGAAAAGTCCGCGCTTTAGAATCGCTAGTGGAAACGTTGCGGACTGTGCTCACTGGGCAGTGACCAGATTGGATGAAATTTTGGCGCGCGTAAAAACTTGTATGCCGCGTAACTCGATTCACGGAAGCACTCGGTTATAAAAAATACGAATTATTTCAGAGACAGGATTAAGCTCATGACGTGAAACGATCGAGGGTGACAGTAGATGTATTGTAGTCCGGGATCGGTAGCAGAGAGGCGAAGGGTAACTGCAATTGCCGTAAATTAAAGGACAATCGAGCCGAGGTCACTCCCCATTGTTATCGCCAGTGGTTCCAACAGCATGAACCGGAAATGCCGCGACGCCATCCAACGACTCGCCCTCCTATTTCATGTAACTGCCAAACGCTCGTGGCTTTCGAGGGCAGATCAGTTGCGGGCGAACAGTGATGAAAATAATAAGCGAAGGGATGTGACTGTTGATGAAAAACCTTTGTTTATCGTTCGACCAGACTTACGCCGTTTCGCGTCGCCCGCTTCATTCTGTCGCTTGTTGGACTGAATTTGGTCGCCTTTGTTAGACTCGCCTACGCCGACAGACCATTGATTACGGTCGTCGTAGTTCGATGTGCGATGTTAAAGAAACTATCAAACCAATTTCTATCATTTACCGCATGCTACCACGCAAAAAAAGGAATATTTTAAAATTAATTGGGATAAATTACGGAGTTTTCATTTCATATAATTTCCAGTCATTATGTAACATTATGCGTAATGTAACATCGAAACGACATAGTATGCAAATAATTTTCAATTTTACCTGATGTTACAGCGTTAATTATAGTCGCCTAATGAATAAAATAAGCATGTGTGACTTTCTGATATGCTTGCCAATTGTGAAGAATATATCATTATAAAAGAGGAAGAGGTGTAACTAATAGCAAGGGAACATAGGGAGAGGATGACCTTGAGAACTAGAAACAATATGTATATTCTTGACTATTATGGTTGCAAAATTTGCATTAAATTTACATTTCCCCGGTGTCTTAACATTTGCTTGTACATAACGAAATTCGAAGACACCACCAGCAATTGCTCTGAATGCCTAAATAAATAAGAATTTTATAGCCCGAAATTGGTATGGACAATTATCAACTTTTACTGTACAAACAAAATGTTGTACATATTCCGTTTAAATGAATATAAATGTAAACAAATGCCGTAACCCTGTAAAAGTAAATTTGCAGTACTTCGGAAATGGTCTGTACAATGACTATTAACAATGTTCGCAAAATGTAATATTTTTAGCTGCTTCGGTGCAGGCTATTACAGAAGTTAAGCTGGTTAGGTTAGGTTCATTAAAATAATATAGTTCGCTTTTGATAGCAACACCCGCACATTTTTGAAGTGACTCACTTATATCATGATTATTCGTTTACGCATGCAACATATTTTCGAGGAGCTATGATTACACACCACTTGAAAATGAAAAAACATGTACCTCATTGTTCTGAAATCTCCTGAACAGTGACTATTACTGGTGAAATAGTGCAAATTTCGGACGTAAAACGAGAAAGTCATTGTAGAAACCCCTGTAATTTGAGTTCGGGCGTACAAAGGTAGCGTATTTAGTTGCCAATTAAGCGCCATATAAATTTAGACACGATTACTCATACTGATTTACATGATAATAATCAGGCACGCGCATATTCATTTCGTTTGAAGGTGGAGCGTGCAGGATTAATAGTCGATCTGAGTTATTTCGCCATCCATTCATACAAATTATGGCCTGCTTTAAAACGCGACTTCTCTCGGAATGTTTTTACGAAATTAATTGTTTTCGCATCCATAGTGCAGGAGAATTCCCGAACACCCCGTGCATTATACACGCTGCCGAAACAAACGCCTCCGCAAACCGAAAGATATACGAGATGGCATAGGAATTTCATTTAATCCGCGTGGTCGGCCGAGATTCGATTTATAGTGTAATCAGAGTTAACGCGTCTACGAGTTTGTTGAGGGTGGTTTCTCGCTTTTCGCGCGTTACATCTGAATTCCCTGTGTCAAGTCATTTTTCAATATTTCGCTATTTCGCTATTTTTATTTCACTCATCTAAACCAATTTACGACCTCGCGATAGGCGCATTCTATCTAACGGATGTTTATTGTAAAAGGAGTTTGCCAGATCGTTTATTATTGTCAACTAAGTGCATTGTGGAAAATGATAAATCTTATTTTGCAAATAATCTCTTTTCAATTATTTTCGTGCACGTTTAGGTAATTGGATCTTGAGAAGAGTGTGCGTTATTTCTTGAAAGAAAAATGTGAGTCTGAAAAGAATAATAAATTGGAGTATTCTTTAAAACATAATGCTTTAAAGAGAAAAATCACTCTAGAGTATTCTTTTCGAACCGGATCTGTGTATTTTTCTTGAAGAGTACGTTGTATCAACGTAAAGTTATACGCACTTTCTTGCACACTTGCGTAGCATGCGTTCACTGCTTTTTCCCCACGTTAAGCATATTCAAATTTAATTGAAAATAATTAATATTTAGCGCCACTTAGGAAGCTAAGTAGAGCCAGTTTCCCTTGATCAATATTATGTTTACATGTAGAACCACGTATAATTCAAAAC
>JABFPT010000129.1:32848-46799 GCA_022817245.1 Nixonia krombeini | reverse complement strand
CACAAAGACAAGTGGAGTAACAATTAATTGAACGATCGATCTGCAATGCGATTCGTATACATTTCCGACGTGAAGCAGCAGTTCTGTTATCCACGTTTATTGCGGTATAATAATGATTGTACATTTCATGTACTGTATGTCGGAGTAATAATGTATAATAATCTACGCATCGTGCCTTTGGCATAATTTTCATGCGAATCGCGTGACAGGGATACGTTAAGCACGCTGCTTCTTAACTTCTTATATACGCGTTGTGTGATCATGAAGAGTGTAAATCCTCCCGTATTCGTCGTCTCTTTTCAACAACTATCGAACATCGAACGGCTATTATTCGGGGATTTAACATTCGCACGTAATATAACGCAACGGTTGAAAAGCAGTCCGGCTTTTGTCGCTTTTTTTACTCCGCGACCAATCATATTCATTATGCAGGAACGCGTAATCGATTATTCAGCTGGCAATTAATATAAATTTTCGAAAACACGAAAACGTAATATCGTTAATTAAAAAAATACATGGCGCGCGTTCGTGATACGTTTGTATGACGAATGTTTAATAATTATTCATCTATTCGCGGCGTGCGAATCGTGTAAATTATGTTCTTGCGGTGCGATTAGCGCAGCATTTTCTTGCCGTGACTCATGATATTGTATATCAATTAGTAACTGGAATGTAACCCAGTACACGCGTCAAGATCGGATAGTGTCGCGTTACCGAGCGAAACGTTCATCTCTCCAATTTTATTCATGCCACTCATTAACCTTTGTTTCCGCTCGCGTTTAATTCGCACTGAACTCGATGAAAGTAATTTGCACGATTGAGAGTAACAATTCGTCAAGTGGCGTTCGAGCGATACGCTTCCGCCGAGCGTATCGGCGAGGCAAGCCAAGAATGTTTTAAATTGCGATTAAATACAGATTCTAAATTTGAAACTTTATTCAACGCGATAACGGTTGTTTGATGCATGTAACGGCAGATAACGTTCCTTGTACAAATGTGCCTTTGATAAAAATGAATTTATACAAAACGACCGATTTAATGACTTGTGATGATTAACGATTGTTAATATTTATCTGGAAATGTTGAACCGAGACTATAAACGATGAATGTTATTTACATTGGTGAATTTATGTGTTATTCATATAGACTCGCGTATGGTTGCTTTATCCGTTTAATGGTTTAATTAGCGCAGCCGACCGCGCAATATCGATGATGAGAAACATGGCAACCGAAAAGTGACGTTTATCGGTGAAAAATTCAATTGTTGAATTTTTCACGGATAATTGTTCGAGACGACGGTTGCCGTATTTGTGTATATCGTTGCAATCACGTTCCTTCAATGAAAATATGTACGAATACATTAGTTCCGAAGCGGTATTCGCGCATTCTCTAGAATTAAAACTTTCAGAAGCAATTATCTAAAAACGGTTAAAGCGTAACTTTCACCTTTTTTCTCACGCTCTTTACACACAAATTACGGTAAACATTGTATGCAGTTCGTATCGACCAAGTAAACTTCATCCGTGCGGAAATGGTGACAATATATTTAACAAGTGCGTTGGTTAATTAGTGCGCTTTCATCGGTAGTCAAGATTACGTTTTCAAATCCACTTCTTCCTAATCGGTAACGTAATTAATTCATCGATTAGCTATGTATTTTATCGAGACAACGGTTTTATCGCTCACGGAATAGTGTTATTAATACAACGGCGCAGACGTTTCGAAAACAATTCGAGTGTAGCAGTGTAAACTGTCACATTAAAATTTGTTTATTAGCCGTGTAAAAAGGAACCGCTTTTATTGAATCAATAACGCTGCTGTCGTTGTGACAAACCCACGCCGATGCGAGATAAGCGAATCGACATAATCTCTTTGTTCATCGACGCTCGAATGAAAAAATATCTCCGAAATTCACGCCAAAACAACTATGCGATAAAAATCAGTTTGAATCGCGTCCAAGAATTGTGACGAATTGTCGTGCTTCCAAAAATATTCCGCGTTTCGCAGTTTATTCATATTTATAAGGACAAAAGCAATCGGAGAAAGGAAAAAATATGAAAAGAAGCTTGTGACGAGGAGTTGGCGAGGGCGAAGAGCATCGAGGAACGAAAGCACGTCTGTACGGGCGCCGGTGAGCCGCACCTGGGTCGCTCGCTACGGCACTGGGAGCCGAGGTTGGCCGAGTAGCGGCGATGTCGGTCGAGCATCGCGGAGGCCTGTAGCCATGTGTCGTGCCGCGGTTCTGCTATGAGTGCTTTGTGACAAGGGAGGTACAGTGTTCCGTGTTTTTTTCTCCCCGAGCACGCAACGCAGCAGTGAGCTATAAACCGCGGTGAGAAAGGCGTGTGCCGTGACTCGCGATGGACGAGACGCGAGCTCGAACGTGAACCTGGATTAACCGTCGCTCGAGGAAGCGCGAAACGCCGAAGAGGCGAAAAGAGCGGAGGCCTCGCTCCGAGACAAGGTGTGTACGGTATACGCTCGGAGCGTCGGCACGAGAGAGAAGGCACGAGTGCTGAGGAAGAGAGAGAGGGAGTAAAGGCGAGGAGGTAGAAAAGAGCGAGACGGAGCGAGAACGTAGTGACAGAGCGAGCGAGAGAACGGCTGGGAGCGGGAGAGAGAGAGAGCGAGCGAGCGAGAGAGGCGAACCCGTCGACGCTCTCGTTTCTGGCGTGCGATTGAATAACGCTGCTGCTCCGGTGGTGTTTTGCGAGTCGTGCTAAACGGGCGATAAGTGAAACTGTCAGACGGAGACGGAGCGATACATCCGAGTGGTGGCGGGCGGGGAGGGGGGCGTTCGGCGGACAGTGTCGGCGCGAGAAGGACGCAGAGAGCGTGCAGAGCCGCGAGGAGACGCTCCTGGAATTGAGTTCTAGATCCGAGTAACGTGCATCTCGCTCATTTTCGCGCACAGCGTTTCACGGCTCTGTTGCCCGCGACCTGGCCACTCGTGTGTACACGCGTACGTGTGCTTTCCATCGTGGCTGTGTCGGTGCGGCTCTCGCGCGTGTGTGTGTACGTGTGTAGGTGTGCATGTGCGTGCGCGTGTTAGTGCTCGCCCGTCAGTGCCGCAGTTTGCGCCGTGTGCGTACACACAGAAGTAGAAGCGCGGCCGCGCTCGCGCGCTCACACTCTCCCGCAGTAGTCGTCGTCATCGTCGTCGGCATCGTCGACATCGTTGCCGCCGCCGTCGTTGTCATCTTCGTTGTCTGTGCTTGTGTGCGTGCACTTCGTACACACGCCGCCGTCGCCTCGTGTGCTCCGGACGACGGCGAAAAGTGGTGCGCGCGCGTCGCCCTGCCGAGGAAAAAGGGTGTGTGCGGAAAATCGGGAAAGAGCTGTGTGTATGTGCCGCTCTTCCGACTTCGAAGTCGTGTTTTTCCCTGTACCTCTCTATCCCTCTCTTTCTCTCTCACTCGCTCGCTCGCTCGTTCACTCACTCAGTCACTCTGTTTCTCTCCCCCATCCCGTCTGTCCGTGTCTCTCTTCCTCTCTCTCTCTGTCCGTCGCTCGCTCCGTCCGTGTGTCTCACGCGCACGACATTTCTGCACGGCGAGAGGGGAATGAGCAGTGTCTTGTCTGTGACGTGCCGCGAGTGTCGCCGCTCGGCCCCGGGCAGAGGTGTCCTTTTTCGTCCCTTTTTTGGCAAGTGTGGCTCCCTGCCGCCTTCCTTTTCGTTTTAACGGTTCCCTCTCGTCGGCGGTGGTTTGTCGCCGTGTGATTCGGCCGCGTTGATCGCGGGCCAGTGGTGCTACTCGTTACTCATTGTTATTACTTGTGGATAAGCAGCGACAGTGGTGGAAACAACGGATTATTGTTGTGTGGATTACGGTGTGGGATTTTTCGACAGTGGCGAAGAACGAGAGGAGCAGGAGGAGGAGGTGGAGAATGAGGCAAAGACCATTCTGAGAAACGTCAGAGGCCGCAGTGACCGACCGAGGAAACTGACCGGCGCTCGCCTCTCCAGCGCTTAGTCCGACACTCGCGCACAATGGTAGGTGTATTATATGCTTTATACACGGTGTCCTGGAAATCGACAAGATCACGCGAAAGAGGAGGGATCGCTGTGCTCCGTTCGCTCTTCCCCTGCTTTCTTTCCATCTCTCTCGCCCTCTGTTACTCTTGCCCTTTCTCTCTCTCCCTCATTCTCCGTCTTTCTCTCTCCATCTAGCCCTATCCCGCTGTTTCTCGCACTCTCTTTCCCTCTTTCTCTTTCGTCGACTCTCTTTGTGGGAATCTAGTCGATAATGTAACGAGTATACAGTTTAGTTCACAGACGGACTCTATTTCTCCAGATTTTTCCAGGAAATTGATATTGCCTCGCTAAGCGTTTTCCCAGCGAAACGACCGAACAACCGAAAGGGATGATATTCAAAATTAAATACTGATATTGACATCCACCACTTTCGTCGTTCCGTGAAACCTAACGGCGATATTAACACGACGCAGTAGAAAAATGTTTGGGAGGTAACGTTTCTAATCGCGTTTAAATTGTCCTTTAGTACAGCATTATCGTACAACAGCTAGTACAACATTATTGGCATTGTTATTACCTGCGTTATAGAGCTCTGGAATTAAATGAACAATACCATGAAACATTTGTTACTTTCTAATCCTTGTTTTCCAGGTGATTAACAATACACGCGTGTAGATAAACGAGCAATTGTTAATGTTCGGAAGCATTGTTGATTCAGCTCGTTGTGGAACGAGCGTTTTAGCATTGACTATGAAAAGGCCTGTAACGACTTGTGAAACGCGTACACCCTGTATAGTGTCATCCTTCACACGCCGTCTCGCTCTTTCTCCGAGACTCCGTCTCTCTCGCCACATCACGATGTCTATCATACTCGGAGCTGAGTGTATACAGACATATGCACGCGCCTTATCGGCTTATCGGTCTGCGACTGCGTTGACGCGCGCGTTCACAGGCTCTCGCGAATTGCGACTGCGCACGACCCTTTCCGCGTCTGATGCTCGCATCAAGAATGCGTATCAATTTAATTGCTATTGACTGAGCTTACACCCGATTATACTTTTCTCTCTCTCTTTCTCTCTCTCACTTACGTTCCTTCTCTCTTCCTCACACTACTCCTTTGTTTTTCTATCTCCTTCTCTTCTCGCGCCGTATGAATGAACATGGCGGATCGACCGGCCAACTGCGAAGAAGATGCCGGACGCCGGGCGATTAATACGCTTATCGAGCAGTTAATTAAATATCGATTTAAAATTGCCATTGTGCGTCTAATGAAGCGCGAAATTGTGTCAGTTAAATAGCATCGAGGCGAAGATCGTTTCGCGAAAGAGGGAATAAACTGTGCTAATAAAGTTCGTGCGGTCGCCGCAAGTTGCGAGAGAGTTCGTTTCGGACAAGTGCCTTTTTCCGGTGTACGTATTCTTAACGCGAGCCGCGAGCGGCACAAAAAGCAGTGGCAACAAATGTTGCATCCGTTCATGTCGGCAAGCACTGTAATTTGTAGAATCCAGCGCTAAACCATTGCGTACATATACACGTATGCTTTTTTACCGGCCGCTGCGTAACTGCGAGCTCGCGGGAAAAATTCTGCGCGCCGATGGAAGATGAAAGACGAAAAGTCGCGTATTATTATTCGCCTCTTGCCTACCGTTCCATCCTCGTTTCCTCCCTTCCGCCTTGCGTACGTAATACGCCCGTTGCTACTAATTCCACTTGTCAATATCTCCTCCCCCAGTTGATTACGCGGACGGCGTGTTTTTTCCGTTGCCAACACGCCGCCGGCTGCCGTCGAGAAAACGGAATGCCTAACAAAACACGCACATTTTTCGAGCTTATGAAAAATGCCAAAGATGATGAACAGCGCTCTTTCGGATCGTCGGACAACGCAGCTTTGCCACGAGTTCCGTTCGGCGGCGTTCATTTAAAAGAGATTGAATAACAGTTGTTAACTCTCGTCGGATTTTATATTATCCGTCGGTCATTCTTATCTCGAATGTTTGTACGCGAGTCGATACACTCGTAAGTGGATTTTGTCCGTCCGTTACGCCGTTCCAGCCGATATCAATGTTTACTTTCGTACATTGCTAATTAATCAAAGTTAATGTGCCTCTTGTGCGCATGCCCGCGTTCGCCAGTGACATGTCGCGGATGGCTGGCCGTTATCTCGCCCGGAGCCGCTACAATTGCTCGGAAAACACGTTCATTGCCGTTCGGATGCAATTTTTCATTTCCTCCGATTGGTCGCGAAGCTCGTGTCTCGAGCGAACGTTGTCTCGTAATGACCGTTGCGTAAATAATTATTAACCAACCGATGTTATTTTTCCACATTCACACACCCTTTTTCCCATCGAAAATCGTGCGTTTTACCGTTTTTCCTCCCCCGATCATCCCGCACTTGTTACATACGTTCGCAGACTTCGTTCTTTACCACGCCGTTTTTCACGGGTTTATTCAAACGCTAAACGGACAGGCTCGAATGACGAAACCTGGTAATTTTATTTCAGCGAGTTCGCCGAGATTATGATTTATGAAGTGGTCGTAATCGGTGGCAACAGATTTCTCTGCGGAATTACGGGAAACTCCATCTATACATAATCCTCATCCTTTACCTAATCTTCAGTTTAGTGGAGCTTAATGCCCGAGCATTTGCTTAATTAAGATTTGGTAATGCTTTGCATTAATTCAAACAAGAAGTTATTAGACTCGGACCATTTGTACGTACCTTCGTACCGCACTGCTCGCCATTCTTCCATATCGAACTTCCATTATTATTCCAATCCAATTGTTACCGTGCGCTATTTACGTCACAAATGTTACCGTTCGATTTCGCATGCATTTTAATTCGGATTCCTAACCTTTCAGCCGCGATTACGCACAGCCAGCTGTCCGAGCAAATTACAAAGTAACGAATGTTACGTGTACTTTGGAATAAACATCGAGTATCAGTTTTATGCTACTGTTCACGACGCGTTCGTGAACGAGATAGACGTTGTTTGCGATGCCATTTATCAAATATACCGTGCTCACGATCGCGTAAAATCGATAAAACCTCAAACTTAATAAAATAGTGATTGAAAACGTATAGACTTTTGTGCGTTGCCTTCGTGTTTCTTATCGCGCGTCGCTTTCTTTCCCCGGCAAATCGATACGGAATATGATGCTCTATGAAAATCCATCGCCGCTCGACCTATTTCATATTTCTCTTCTCGTCTTGTAGTTTACGCCGGTAATTCAGTGAAATACGCGCGGCTGAACGGTGCTTTTTCTTTCCATCTACGATGCTGTACGCATCTTAGGGGGGGGGGGGCGTTTTCCACGAGATGAGTCGGGGAAACTGCTTTGTCGGTCAGTGATAAAAAAAGTTATCGCTTCGGTAGTGCTTTCGACGTTTCTTTGGACTACCCGAAAACAACGCAGTTCGAAAACCGTTTAGTAATGGCCTCGAAATATTCGACCAATACAATCGGTAATAAGTTTTACATTTGTCATTTGTGCGTTGCCTTTAACAGCGGATAAAATTGTGAATTCGTTGGCGGGAAAACAAGCTTACGGAAAGTTGCGAGTTTTACAGCGTGTATAAATAAAACAAACGTTTCACAGCTTCGAGATGGAAACGTGGCAGGAGTTCAAAGATCTTTTTCAACCACGATTTTCCGTAACGATCCTCGCCGCTAAAGTTGAGACATCTGTTTAAACGGTTTAGCAAGACAATGCTAACTCTATTTTCAGATGTCGCCGAAACAGTCGCGTAACGGCGCATAAAAATGTTTAACCCTTTTACGCAGCCTGTATAAAATCATAAACAGGCGGTCTCCACTTTCGTCGTTAAAGCCTCGCGTTAAACTGTAAAGTAATAAACGTGAAAAGGAAACGTGAAAAGTGTTTAAAAGCGGCGCGGGAACGTGCTCTCTAAGCAATTATCAATTTAAAGTTAAATGGGAAAAAAATTGTGGAAATTCGTGTTTCGCGCTGTGAAAACTGTGGCATTAATTTACATTGCATTCCCAGCTAGTATTTACCGCATGAAAGAAAAGATTTCTCAATTCCAGACTGATTAACATTTAGATACAAACTTATGAAATAATGTAATTTCGTTTTAAGCGTGATTTATTATTCGCGTAATCCTTTCATCAAACAAGGCTACCTTTTTTTCCTACCGTTATGATTTATTCATCTCCGGAAAACGTCTATTTGTATCGTTTATGTTACTCCAGAGTCAATGTGCGAATAACTATTTGTCCAAAGCTCGTTCTTTTTTCCTGCTAGACGCAGAACACGTTTGAATTATGCTCGGTTGTCCTGGAAGAAGTGCACTTCGCGTTGTCGAACGAGAGAAAGGATTTGATGAATAACGGGAAATAAAAATTGACAATCTTACAAGAGATCTTATATTACACTCAACATCAATCGCTAAACCGTATAAACCACACCGATCAATTTCTCTCTAAAAAAAAATCAATTTCTACGCACCTTCGTGATGGATCACAATATCGGTCCGTATCTGGTATAAATGTCCGCGGGGCAACAAAAAGTCGACGTTTCGCATTACGCGAGCGTTCGCGATAAGCATCCTCGGCGTTGTGGCTGATAATTATTGTAATTATTCATTCGCGATCGCAATGAGTATCAAAACGTAATTGCGCAAAGGAGATTTATTTAAGAATTTCCGATTGTCGTCATTAGCACTGCCGTCGCGGGCGGTGATCGAAATCGGGATGCGTTTTTCTCCGGGGTTCGATCGCGGAACTCGTTGGCGCGTAAAAAGAGCGTAATTACAATGGTGCCTGCGCGGTACAACCGCGCGGCTGATCCTCCGGTTCGTTTCCGCAACACGCCGAAAATGATCGGCTGCTTTTGTTTCGCCAGCGTTGTATATACGCCAAAGTGGGAAACGAAGCGCCATGTGTGATTAAAAGAGAAACGAAGCCGCTCGATACTTCTGCTTTTTTCGTAGCCGTGATTCCAAAAAAGAAAAAAAAATAGCGTCGTTTTCCGTGCGCAGCCCTTTTGATAACACGAAGTTTCCAGTGCCAATGAGACGGCGGGAGGATCGGTTACGAATTTCGAAATCCGCCGTTGAGTGGACTGTAGTTGTAACGCCACCTTAAACGAGTCATTAATCATTAATGAGAAAAGTGAAGTAACGGTTAACAAAGGTTAATTGCCATTCGTAAATTATTCATCGTCATCGTTAACGTCCGGTCGCATTGATCGTACAGGCGATATTCGCTTTGATTAGCCCGCTAATTACGAAAATCTGATTCGTAATAAAGCGTCACTGCCGCGCGATTTCGCGTGTCCAAAATTATTACGACGCAGAGTAGAAAAACGCAAAGGGTTGATCGAAAATCGCGACTGGAAGAGGCGATGCGCGGGCAGTATTATTCAAATCGATGTAACGTGTCGTCGACTGGTAATCAGGCTCATTATTTATTACTTATCGATTGGTCTTTTTTGCGCGTAAGTAAGCCGTGTAAGCTGTAAGTGTTTGAGCGACGAAGTTAAAGCCATTGATCAGACACTCGTAGCACTCGATAATAATTCACGTAAAACTCGACCGGGAATACGACGGGCTGGCGAAGCTCCGCAAAAAGAAATTACGTGTGGCGTTGTAAGAACTTGAAAGCATGCTCGCTACTCCACACGCCGCTCCGCTTTTATTAGCTGGAGTACTCTGGAAAGTAGTTCACCTTGGTTCCTGCCATCTGTTAATTTCGTCCGTCATTTTTCGTCGTAGAAATGGCAACGGCGCTCGCCGCGTACTTTCGTATGGAAAACCGAACTATAGCTCGTCGTCCCTCGCATTAAACATTAATTAATTCATCGCGAATGCAAATTGCGTCAATGCCGAGTTTACTGCGTCTCGAGTTATTCCCGAAGCGGGGGAATAAACTTTTCCTGGCTCAATTTTTAAGCTCGCGGTCGATGGAAAGCTAACGAATCTCAAGCTCGGATGGATATATCGATTCGGAGCGTGTTTTCCTTTGGATCACGAGAAGCTAAGGAGTATCACACGGTCGGGGATTAGGGTCAAAAATTTTCCCAAGCGTTCGACTAAATCCTCGGCAAACTCATTTCACACGACTCTCAGGGACTTCAAATCCCCGCATTTACACTTCGAACAAAGTCTTTACACACCACTTTTTCTACTACGACAGCGGAATACGGATTGAATTCATTAATGAATAATTTATCGTATTAACGCCCGAAATACATTCGAAAAATGCACTTGAATTATGCAGTGATACAAATTACGAGAAACAACGAGTCAGACTTTTTGCAATTGAAATGACTGTAAGACTGACAGGCGGCGCATTATGCATGCATATATTTTTAATCAACCGACGGACTTAGTTAGTTTTAAAAGTAATGTTCGTCTTTTTTTCTGTTAGACAAAACAACAAATGTGAAACTGAGAAGAAACTCGGCAAAAAGCGAGTAATTGCATTACCTGAAAACCTGTTTTTACGCCGCGACTGTTTATCCTTATTATTTCCATTATTGTCCTGAATAATTCAACGTCATTTTTTCGATCCTAAACAGTCGCGCGGCTTTTTGCGAACCGCGAGAAGGGAAGAGCGAGGAGGCGCTGCGGGAAGCGTTGTACGGACACAAATATATGCTATGTTCTCGCCGAGCGTTGCTACTTAATCAATAATACATGACCCGCAGAAGCGTAACTTTTATTTATACAGAAATAAATGTGCGAATGTGCAAGCGCCGGGATAAGTAGCAGCGACATGTCTTGACAAGTGTAATGTTCAGCCGCGTGATAGAGCAAACTGATTACAGGTTTCACACCTTATTAAGTTGTTTGCTGCTCACTGTTTGCGTGCGGAATACACAACTAACACTTTCATTACGTGTTATTTATTACGGCGTAATGATAAAAATGCGCCATTCTGCGGGAATTCCTACGCGAGCCTGTGCCGTCGTTGGCCGAAACGCGGGGTAATGCGGCGCGATTTTTCCTCGTCGTACGGACAAGCCTTTTCCTTGCAAAACATGGCGCGAAGGCGTTTCGATTCAAAGTTTGAGAAGTGGAAAATTCCGGACACGTAAAAAGTTGTATATTACAACGCCCCGTATTTCTTACCGCTGCGCATCGCGCTGATTGCTTTTTTTATACGTAATAGCTGTTTTGCAAATTTCTCATTCGACGTGCTGTCGCGTCAGTCACTTTGTTAACCGTTTACTGAGGTAATGCAGAGTCGAAGAGAATAGGAGGAAGGAACGAAAAACTTTCTAAACATTTCAATTTTTTTCCCCACGCGTAATTCCACCGTTCCGTCTTCAACGCTATTATTTACCTTTTATCTTCATCCTTAACGACCCTGTCTTCATATTCGCTACTTTGTAATATTCCACGTCAAAGTGGCATGATTTAATGGCATTTCAAAATGTGATCATTGAAAGTTTTTATGAATTCCCGAACGGTAATTATTGCGTTCCAGTTTTCGGCGACTCGCTTCGTTAGTTTTATTGCGCGATCGACTCGAGATGTAACAGATTAATTATTGACACGCGTACTACATATTTATTGATGATTTCCGCTAATTAAATGAATAAAGAAACTTGACGTGTAACGAAACAATATTATTTCAAAATCATTAAGTTAACTCAAAACATTTGAAAAATTCGTATTTCTTCGATACGAGATAACGGTATCAGATTACCTAATTGTCTAAACTCGCGCGCGTGTGTGTATGTGTGTGTGTGTGTGCTTAACAAGAAAAACAAACGGATTTAGTAGCGGTGTTATTACAAGTAGTAATACGTGCAAGAAAATGTCCAACTGCAGTTTGCTGTTGATGCAGCGAATAATCTCTAAATCGGCAAAACACATTATCCAAATGCATATTGCCGCCTCGGTTGTTTCGGTTTTTCACTGCGTCTGGTCCTGCCTCACCACCACTTAGCATTCCAAACACAACCACCTCTTAATCCTCTGGCCTCTTTTCCACCGACTTTCGTTATCTCGTCTATTATTTATTTCCTTAATCGTAAACGGAGATACTGTTATCGTGACCTTTCCATTTATTGATCTATCACAGTGTAGCCTTTGTCGAACACATACAGAACGCATTAACGTACTCTAATTGCAGTTGGCATTTTTTACGATCAAACGTATCCTTCTCTCGTGCAAGAGAAACACTTAACGTTGGATTATGAAACGCTTTATTGCGACGTATCGTCTCACAATGGCCAACAAAAGCAAAGTGGTAAACGAGGAAGGAAAAAAGGATGTAAAGGAGAGACGTCACAAATATCAAAACGGTGAAAAATGTACAAAGCGAAACAGAAAATACGGTAGAAAACACGAACATGTGTTCGTTTCCGTACAGATGAATTAAGTTTTAATGCAGGAGTAAATAAATTCCGAGTGTAAAAATAGAAAGGAGTGGTTTACAACGCTCGTTGGATTAATAATCGCAATAAAATTATTTATCGAGCCGTTGAGTATCGCTAAATCTTTTTTATACCCCGCTTCGTATTCTTGGCATCGTTCTTTCCTCGTTCGAGGCATTACTTTGCATTCTGCGAGATCAACACGAGCATAAATATAATATTTCAAGGTGTGTATTATTTGTGGGAAGTTTTCAGGGAGTTTGAAAATGCGCCTGGCCATAAATCAAACGAGAGCGTGCTTAAATTACATATGGACTTGTACGCGAGGCAGCGTTTCTAGGGGAAAAGTTATGCGAGCATGAAAATCTTGGAGTCCTCTCGCAGCTTGAAACTTTGTAATGAGATTCATTCATGAGTTATTTGGCGGGAGGAAGTGGCGACAAATGCAATTAAAAGATGGGTCTCGCACGTTTCTTCATTAAATTCGTATCCGGGCGTGGTTTGACGTCCTTCCTTTCCCAGTTCAATATAACAGTTGCCAAATCGACACGAGACAAAACTATTTTCAGTTACTCCATACGTTGGAAAAAGTGGCCGGGGTGAAACTGATAAACGAAGTTTATTCGACAAATTTACATCCTTATCTCCGAAGCGTTAATTGCCCGTAATGCTCGCATTACGAAATGTACATGGTTGCAAATTGAATCGAGCGTCAATTTGAGGCCTGTGTTTATATAACCGGGCGGCAACGGCGGTAGTGGCGGCACCGATAACTCCGACGAGATAAAGATGCTACTCGGGCCAATAAATTACGTCTACCGCTACGAATACCGGTGTCGCCATTGTGCAGCGTTGGACGTACATCGAAACATTATTCTACGCACGAAGACACGAAATCCCCCAGTCATTTGCGCTGAGAATGACAGTTATAAGGGCAGAGCTGCCACTCGCCGATTCAAAATGGACGAACGACGAAAACGTCGGCTTATGAACCGCCTATTTATCGCTTTTGTCATCGTCGGCAATTCAGCGCCAAAAATTAGTTATCGCTTCAATTAAGACCAAATTGTAATTAACTTTTAACGAACTGTTCGTTTATCAGCCACCGTTGAATTAACCTTAGCGAATTATTTTTATTGGATAAACGTTATCACCGGGGTTCGCATATCGAATATCATTATGGAAGGAAGCGCAATGTGCCAATGGCCAGATTCGCCAGCGACGACACGGAATATGAATAATTTGCTCGTCAGTTAATTTTACCTTGTTAAGCCGGCCGCCCGTTCGTTCGCTCGTCCGTTCGTTTCTCGTTCGCTCGTTCGTTAGTCACTTTGTCTTTTTATCTTTAAATAAATTTATCCGCCGTTGGCAAACTTAGCCGTGGGATACGCTTTTTTTTCACTTACCACCCGTACGTCGCCATTATAAAACCTTTATTTTCCGCACTGTACACACACGCGTTCTTACTTTCCGTGTGCGTTGCAATTTTCAAGCTCTCGCTCATATTTCCCCGCTTTTCTCCTCAGCTGTCGCCGGATTTTGACAAGTTCCGTAGACGACTTGAATTAACAATACCGTTTCTTTCGCCTTCTCATCGATATTAGCTTTCATATTTTTATATATTTAACG